>PVHX01006022.1:0-80070 GCA_004024805.1 Geosciurus inauris
GAACAGGGACAGATTTTTGTGATACCGTTGTGACACACTTAAGATGTGGAAGTAAATGCCAAACACTGAAAGAGGCGGCTCTCGAAGCAAATTCAGAGGGAGGTCAGGAATTCCTGTGCACATCTTATATGACATTTCAGAAGGCTATTGGTAAAGCTCCACTGGCCAGATGAGCCTGGCTTTATGAAGAGGGAACTATTTTGACATGGTACAGGTTAGAAAGCAAGTTAGCAATGAGGATGATTCATAGGAAACCCCATTCTGGTTCCAGGTTTTTATTTCTTTTAATCGTACTGCAAATGAATTTTCTCTGACCGTTATAAGGTCAGCATGGGTCCTTATCAAATCATTCCTTTTCTTTCAAGGGCTGCCTCTGTGCAGAGAGATCCTGATGTGGATACGATAGCTCACTGTCAGGTTCCTAGTTGTTTTTAATTCCATCTCTGGTTGAACAACTGCACCTCGAGATCCCACTGCCCCCTCAACATTTTATTTTGGGAAAAACTCAGTCGTTAATGTTTAAAGAAACATGGATGCATGCTTGGCATGATCCCAAATGCATTAGTAAGGTTCATTCAAAATCTTTTTTTTTTTTGGCCTCCAGGGATTGACCCCAGGAGTGCTTAACTACTGACCCACATCCCCAGCACTTCCTGTTTTTTATTTCAAGACGGGGTTTGGCTTCTCTAAATTGCTGAGGCTAGCCTTGAACTTGTGATCCTCCTGCCTCAGCCTCCCAAGTCAATAGGATTGCGGGAGTACGCCACCTGAAGCATTAGCATATTTTAAAGACCAGTACCCGAGATATGCTTTCGAAGTCCTCTTATGGGCGGATATTTTTCCTTGCATGGCTGTAGAATTTGTAGGTTACAATACTTCATGCCCAAATCTCCACTTACTACTCTGCAGCTTGCAGTCTGGGGGAGATAGGAACCTAACCAGCTTGCTTAGCGTGGAATCCCTGGGCTCAATCTCCAGTACCATGTGCAAAAAACAAACAAACAACAACAACAACAACAAAAACAAAACTTTTGTCAGAAAAAAAGAGAGAAGGAAAAAAGGAATGGATGGAGGAAGAAAGAAAAAGACAAAGAATATAAAACAAGACCAGACCAAATGGCTGATGAGAAACCTGTGCTTGGCCAAAATATAGTCACATTTTAGAAGCTTCCCCCAGGCCTATCTACATACTTGTGAAATCCTGATTTAGCAAAGAACCCTTCAAATTAGTTCGGTAAGAACTCCCAAACCTTGAGATCCAATCACCCTTGAAATCCAACCACCCTTTATATCCAGCTGGGCTCTTGATCATCCAGTAGTGCCCTGGTGGTGTCTGAGCACCCCGGCTGACCACCTGCTTAGAATCCCGTTTAGGCCAGCTATCAGCACCCCTCGCCCTTGACCTGGTGTCTCCTTTCGGCATTTCCATCCACAGACACACACCGAGCGCCTTGGCTACAATCCCCACCTGTTCTTGCTGAATGCGGAGCTGAGTCCGGTCTCTCTCCCACACTGGAAGACACAGTGTTTCTCTGGCCCGCATACTTTTGGTGACAATCCTAGTCTTTCTTACTGTGCTCTAACAAGTATCTTTGAATACATGTTTCTTTAACACAGGTATTATAGTAAATATTGCATGCTACAAAACATTGAAGAATGCTTTTTAGAAAAAAAAAAAAAAGCCAACAAGATGCTTTTTACACCTATTAGATTAGCAGGAATCTGGAACTCAGCACCAGGCAAGGGCAGATTAGGCCGGGTCAGGACATCTCTGTTTATCCAGTCCTGCCTGCAAACCATTTTTTTTCTGGCCAGTGTCCCAGCTGTGGAGTGGCTTCTGCAAGTATTGACCTTGACAGAGTCCTGGCAATCCACTACAAAGCCAAATACCTATCTCTGATTTTGTTCACCCCATCGAAATCCTTTCTGGTGGAACGCAATGCCAGCTTCCATGATCATTATTAAAACTGAGTCATGGAACCCGTGGTTTGCTTTTTCGGGTTGTTAAAAATAATAGCTGCCAGCAAGGTGTTAAAATTAGTACAAGACACGACAGCTGTTCAACTCATTTCTGAAAATCATTTTCATATAAGGCTTTCAGAGTCCCACCATCCCTCAGTCAACAGAATCCTGCAGAAGGTAAGCGTTTAAGCTCCGTGACAGATGGCCGCTCCTCATTTCTTGATGCGTTTCGTAATGGAAATTTAACGGAGAAAACACAAATAATAAATCTGTTATTAGAGTGCCTTTTCCCTGGGAGCTTCAGACACTTGACAAACATTACATAATTAATGCTTATATATTGCACCAACATCGACAGCAAGTGGGAAAGGAGGGAGGACTGGCAGCCTTCTTCTGTAGAGATAAACACCATCCATAAGGGGCAGATGCATAGGATAAAGGGATGGCCACTGGTGGGAAAGCCATTTCCCGTTTTCCCCGGAAATCAGCATTGCATAGGGAAGAAGAGGTGAAGGGACTGGAAAGGAGGAGGCAAGAGGAAAGAGGAAAAAGGCTGGAAAGGATAAGTAGGGTGTGCAGGAAAAAGACAGGAAGCAGCAGGAGCGCTGCACCTTGTTCTCACAACACTCTTCACACCTTGGGCTTATTTCCTGTGGTTTGGGGGCCGTGGATCTTCTTTGAACCATGCCGAGCTCACCCTAATGGGTGAGGCTTGCCCACCTTCATGATCTGGGTGTCCGCCACAACTTATAAAGTCAATGACAGGACTCAAAGCACGTGTGCTGGATTCTCCAACCGATCTGCATGCTACTTCTTTATGCACAGAATGCTTCTGGGGACAAGATGGCCAGTGTCTGCAATCGAGCTGGCTGACGATCTTCTGCAACTGGGCTGTGCCCCTGTTGGGAGTTTTATTGATGTCATCATCTTTGAATGGAAAATGTGGCCCCAGTAATGTCCTTGGCCAAAGGCAGGTGTAGGAACGCAGACAATCAGGAATGACCTGCACCGTAGGAAGATGTTGGTGCTCACAGTGGCTCTTTCATTCCACCATAAGGTGAGCCTTCCAAATATTGACCACGGGCTTCATGAGTATTCTTTCCTGTGAGATCTCATAGATAAGTAAGAGGAAGTTTATTAACTGGAAAAGTGCTCTTCGCTTGGTGAACCCCAAGTGGGTCTCAGGAGTGCTTGAGATGGCGATGAAGCTCCAGAAACCTAAAATTTCTACAATAAATCAATATATAATTGATATAGCCTTGACGGTGGGAAATTAATGGATGGAGCAGCTTAGAGCAGCTTTATTTCCAGGTCCTTCTGTTGGAAGCACAATCAATCCACTTCAGTTATCATGCCTCCGAAACAGGCTGGAAACCAAAAAAGCCATTGCCAAGCAGTTTCTGAACAAGGTTCCCCAAAGAGACATTCATTACGACAGCCAGGAAATGAAGCTTTTTGATTAGGTCCGTCCGACCTGCACAGGCATCTCAAAGTGTGTTCATTTCATTATGGAGACATTTTTCTGGAAAGGCCAGTTGGACTGGCCACGGCATCCAGGTCATCATGTGCTACCGATGGACAGCGATAAGGATGGAAATGTCAGTCGTGAAATTCCAAGTGAAAATCTCCACGTCGTGCAACATGGCTGTATTTTGGTAGCCTGTTTTTTCTACCCCAATTAGGCTTTTGCCTAAAGAAAAGGTGAAAAGATGCCATTTGATGAGCGTTTGAAGAATTCTGATAAGTTGTATCAAATGGTATCAAGACAATGTAAATATATAGTCCCGATCATTACTGAGGTAGTGAAGCTTTGAAGAGGATTACTTTCAAGGAGCAGAGTTTCTTGTGGCCTCAGTGTGAACCTAGTTGCTCAGTCTGCACTGTGGACCCAAGGAGCTGGACTATATGCTGTGGTGTCGGGAGCTGCATTAGACATCGAAGGAGTTTTAGAAAGGACCCTGGCCTCTACCCAATAGTGGTTAGCAGCATCTCCTCCTCCAGTTGTGTAAACAGATTGATTGTCCCTTAAAAAGGGTGTCTGGGTGAGTGCATGGGTTGGCACTGGAGATTGAACCCAGGGGTGCTTAACCACTGAGCCATATCCCCCTTTTTATTTTTTATTTGGAGGTGGGGTGTCACTAAGTTGCTGAGGCTGGCCTCCAACTTGCACTCCTCCTGCCTCAGCCTCCTGAGCCACTGGGTCTACAGGCATGCCTCACGTGCCCGGCTCATGTGATTCCTTAAATGAAAACCTATTTCCCGTGCCACTAAATATTGATGTGCATGGCTTTAAATACAGTCTCGTGAATTCATTTCACACACATGACCCTGTTCTCCTCTTTTTTTCCTCAATTGTTGTAAAACACACTCCAATATTTTAAAAATATGTTGATAAAAACGTGTTGCCTGGCTTTCTTTCCAATGCCCCAGGCACTTGACCTTGATTCTTTCTGTCCTCTGTAAAAAAGAAATATGCTGCTGATTCCCTCAGCTTGTCCTACGCCCTTGAGCAGTGGAAATGTCATTTTTAGAAAAAGACTTGAGTGGAATTTTGAAACACACACACACACACATATATAAACAATAACTCAATAACTAAAGTATGTTTGGCACCTATTCATTTATGTGATAAAAATGGAATCATCGCCGGGCACAGTGGCACACACCTAAAATCCTAGTGGCTCAGGAGGCTGAGGCAAGAGGATCTTGAGTTCAAAGCCAGCCTCAGCAAAAGCGAGGCTCTAAGCAACTCAGTGAGACCCTGTCTTTAAGTAAAACACAAAATAGGGCTGGGGATGTGGCTCAGTGGTCGAGTGCCCCTGAGTTTAATCCCCAGTACCAAAAAAAATAAACAACAAAATCGTGAAGACATATTTTATATGAGGATGATTTGGTGTTACCACGCCGCAAGGGTTTTGCATGTTGATAGTTGCAATGTAATTAGAGACCAAGTCATGCAGTCATGGCAAATATGCTAATTTAATTTTGTCCCACCATTTAGTAGCTAGTGTGATAAAATGTGAACTAACTGCAGAATGAAATGGACCAAATTAGGCTATGTGCATGTAGGACTACCTCACGATGAATTCCACTTTTATGTTTAACTATAATGCATCAATTTAAAAACTGAATAAATGGAAGACCGATGGGGGGGGGGGAGGAGAGGAAGGAGGGGGTAGGACTGATACCGCTGGTTACTTGTGACAAGTTCTGCTTCCTCACATGCTGAAGTATCACATTAAAGAAGCACTCTAAGGCAAGCATTTAAAGCAGGGTTTATTTAAAAGGGGGTAACATAGACTTCTCCCAGGAGGGAGATGGGGGCTATAGCTGGTATCCTGGTAACCCCAGAAGTATGGGTGTTTTGCCTTTTTATATATCCTGGGCTTCCTTTGTTCTCCTGCTCTCTCCCACTTCTCTCTCTCCTTCCTGCATATGTGACTAAGCCCAGGAGATGCTCGGTGGGACGGCCAAAAAGGTAAAAAGCCAATGTACCAATGTGGAGGGATCTGGGCAGGAAGGGAGTGTCGTTATGGGACAGGCTACCTTAGGGACAGGTTGGAGCAGGGCAAGTCATCCTGATAAGGGTGGAGGAAGGGCTCTGAAGGCATTAGCATTTCAATCCCTCTCCAACTTTCCAGACCCAAATTGGCATCCTTGATCTGACCTGACTCGATTTACCTATCTGCACAGACTGTCTGTCTGATTCTGGCTTCAGAACCGGGGATTGAAATGAAGCCACCTGTTATAAGCATTCGTGAAGATGTCAAAATGAACCCCACGGTTATGTCAAGTTATGATGCTCTACTACAACATTTTAAAAATGCAGGCTTCCTCAATGTTCTGGCACCTTGAAGAAACCCAGTGATAAAATAAAATAATGGCCTATTTGCAGGGGCTGATGGTAGACAGAATGAATTAAAATGAGAATTCCTTCAAGGGTACATGACGTTGCGACAAGTGATTTCATGCAGGTGTTAGTTTCTGCCTCTGAAAAGTGGGAGGGTGGGGTGGGAGGGTCATTCTCCACGTTTTATGAGGCATCATAACAGATTTCTGTAAAATGACCCTGTTTCCTGTTCAGCACAAGACTCTTCCTTGCTGATGGGCGAGGGATGTATTTTTTTCTTTTCTTTTTTTTTATGCTGCTTTATTGAGTTGTAATTTATATACCATAAAACTCACATGCTTCCTGGATGCTAGTCATCTATAGAGCTGTGTGACCTTCACCACAAACCAGTTAGAGAACCTTTCCCATCAGTCCAAAAAAATTCCCCATGGAGTCAAGCCCTTCTCTCACGTCCCGACCTTGGTGACTGCACATCTGATCGGCAGCAGACACATGGGCAGTGGCAATATGAAGTCAGGGGATAAACCTGGTGACTGGGCCCACCTGCTCGTGTCTCCCAGGCTTACTTTTACAAAGCAATTTGCCCCCAGGCCATTGTGGGCCTGCTCTGGCTGAAGTCCCTAGGATATTACTGTCCTTGCAAAACCACCTGTTATTCTCAGAGCTATTCTGTGGGCCAAGGAACTTAAGACTTCTCCCTGCCAATAAAAACACAAATTACCCTAAAGGGGGGACTTTTTTGTGATCTTGATTCAGACCAAAGATTCCAAGAGGCAAGAAGACAGTGTGACTTAAAGCAAAGTCCACTGGCCATAAAATCTGCAAGAATAAGTTCTGATTACAACTGATCGGTGCAGGTCAAGGTGAGTTGACCGAGAGAGTCGTCTGCAGGTTTTTGGGGGGCAGTACTGGGGATTGAACTCAGGGGCACTTGACTCCTGAGCCACATCCCCGCCCTATTTTGTGTTTTATGTAGAGACAGGGTCTCACTGAGTTGCTTAGCACCTTGCTGTTGGTGAGGCTGGCTTTGAATTTGCAATTCTCCTGCCTGAGCTTCCCAAGCTGCTGGGATGACAGGCATGCACCACCGCACCTGGCACCTGCATATTTTTAACATGTGATTTTAATCTTATTATAATAGTAGTACCATGCCCCCCCATGGGCTTTGCTTGGGTACCTGTGGGTAAGACCATGCACACAGTAGAGCCTTAGAAATCTAGCTGTCAGTCAAGAGTTAGGAGGTGATACCCAGGAGAGACTCTATAAACTTTCCTAAGACTCCTCCAATGGATCTGGGAACAAAAAGGGTGCAGGGTCTCTCATCTTAGAGATGACTCTCCCTGCCTCTTGAGGCTGCGTTCGTTTCTAGTCGAATCGGTTATATTTTACTAGTTTGTGTCTTGCCTGAAACTTTCTCCCGAAAGAACATCAAGAGCCAAGAAGCACATGCCCGGGGATTCCTAGGACCACTGCTGGCAACACCCTGAGGTTACCCTGGATGTCCTTCAGCTACAGTCCTGTCAGGTCATGTTGGAGCTCAGAACACGATACCCCAAGGTGAAGCAAAACTCTGCCTGCCCTCCTGTCTCCACCTCCCTCTCCCCCAAGCAGAGCTGTAGAGAGAGGAATTCCTTTTCCAAGGCAGGCCCTAGAACCCAGAACCCCCTGTCCATACAGCCTGCCACCCAACCTGAGAGCATCACTCCGACCTCCCCGCCCTTCTACAGAAGAGCTGTCCACAGAGAGCTTCCCGGGACCACCACCTGTAACGAGCCCTCTCTCTGTGTTTACAAATGTGCCTATTCTGGGCTTTTAAATGGAATCAGACAATTATAGATGTTTTTCATGTGGTTTTGCTCACTTGGTGTAATTGTTTTGTTTATGAAGTTCAACCATGTTGTAGGCTATATCAGTCCTTCTAGATATATGTATTTTTTGGTATCAGGTGTCACAAGTGGCAGAATTAATAATTACTTGGAAGCGAATCATCTTTAAATGCAAGCATATATTCGATCACACCAATCATCAAATATAAACAATTATTGCAAAAAGTGTTGGGTGTGCTGGGCACCCCAACTAGCCTGCAATGTGCACTAATTAAACACTACAGGTAAGTCACACTATCCTAGGGCAACTAAACACTGCCAGCAATTCACACAATCCTAAGGCAACCCCGAGCCTCAAAATACCTCTGGTGCCACACGACTTCTCTTAGCCAAGGAGCAGATGTTGTCCTTATCTGGTGGTTTTCTTCAGCCGACGCCTGGATGTCAGAGAATGGTGGAGTTGATCCAGGGACAGAAGACAGCAAGGTGGCCAGTCTCACTGATGTCCTTGGAGCAAAGCCCCCAATGTGACAGGACAAGCAGTTTAAATACAGTTCCAAGTTGGTGGTGTGAGCTGGTGATTGGTTACACCCAGTGAAAGTCAATGTCCATTGGTTATGTCCAGTGAAATAGGGTAATTGCAGCTGGATATTTCTTTGTGCACGTGCATGGAGCTATGTGCCCTATCCATTGTGACCAGTCATTGCTAAGCCTACCTGTGGCCAGTGCCCCTTACAGTCCCTTGTTGATTGCAAGCAGACCTGACTAAGCATGCCGATGGCTGCTGTTCCTTATGGGCAGCAACTTAGTGACTCCCAGCATATCCAGGCATGTCTATGACATATGCACCTTACACAGGGATTGAACCCAGGGGCGCTTAACCACTGAGCCACATCCCCAGCCCTCTTTATATTTTATTTAGAGACAAGGTCTTGCTAAGCTGCTTAAAGTTTTGTTAAGTAACTGAAGCTGGCTTTGAACCTGCAATCCTCCTGCCTCAGCCTCCTGAGCAGTTGGAATTCTTGTTAATGATGTGGTGATATTGAAAGTGCACAGGGACTTTCCTCACCCCTATGTGGAGACCTGGTTTACAGAAATTTCTCTTTGCTCCTGTTTGCTCCTCCTTCAGGACTAGCTGCCCATGGAAGCCGGTCTTCTATAGATGAACTGCACATTTAAGGTAGCAATGAAGACACAAACCCTCCATTTCCAAGCCCCCCTAGATTGTAAGTGTTCTTATTACTTGCAAAGGTAATGTGTATGTTGATTTTCTTATTTTAACCATTCTGTAATGTACAGGGATTTGGAAACATCATGCTTTATACTTTAAATATATAGTCAGTCCTCTGTGTTCATGGGTTTCATGTCAAAAATGTATTTTCTGAAAATGACATCTTTTTTTTTTTTTTTTTTTTGGTACCGGAGATTGAACTCAGGGGCACTCGACCACTGAGCCCCAGCCCCAGCCTTATTTCTGTGTTTTATGTAGAGACAGAGTCTCGCTGAGTGGCTTAGCACCTCGCTGTGGCTGAGGCTGGCTTTGAACTTGCGATCCTCCTGCCTCAGCCTCCCAAAGTGCTGGGATTACAGGCGTGCACCACCAAGCCCGACTGAAAATTACATCTTAACTAAACATGTTCAGACCCTTTACTTGTTATTCCCATAGGATATGATACAATAATCATTTGCATAGCATTTGCATTGCATTAGACACCTTAACTAATCTGAAAATGATTTAAATAGGAGTGTATATATATATGTATGTTATATGCAAATGCTACATCATTTTATATAATGTCTTGAATTTCTGCAAATGTTGGAATCTGCAGGGGATCCTGAAATCAATCCACATGGATGCTGGGCCAAACCTATACAACTTTTTATTTGTCAATTAGAAAAAATTTAAAATTAAAATAACATGCAAAAAGCTATCGTACAGCATCTGGCGTACATGAAAAGAGTCCTATTCAGGAGTTTTGAGGTCACCATCATCATAGCTCTAATTAATGACCCTTTCCGATTCTATCACCACCACAGACCCTAATCTTTTAGCAGAAACAGCTGAGGACCATCTCTATTATTCATTGTTTATAGAGATTTGTGTCAAATCTGCTGGGCAACTTTTATAACATTTGTTTTCCTTACTACTGGGCCCTAGATGTGGTTCCTAGAGCTAGGAGATGTTCAATACATGCTTGTTGAATAAATCAAGGAAAACAAACAAATGAATAAATAATAATATAATAATTTCTAACAATAAAACAATACGAAAAATGTTATACATGCAAAAAGAGTCTAATGCACCATTTTGGAGTGAATTCCTAGCATCTAGCATAGAGCCCCAGGCATGGAGGTATTCAGCAAATATTTGTTGAATGAATTAATGAAGCGTTTAAACTTTTAAGTATTGCACACTAGTAAGCAGAGATTCAATAACATAAAAGCACATAAATTTTCAGTGCTATAAATCAGCAAGCTACAGGTTTCCATTAGGCTGTTGTCTAAATTATAGCACTGTGATTTGAGGGAAATTCAGAAACTGAGCTGGGTGCGGTGGCACATGCCTGTCATTCCCACTGCTTGGGAGGCTGAGGCAGGAGGATCACGACTTCAAAGCCAGCTTCAGCAAAAGCGAGGCGCTAAGCCACTCAGTGAAACCCTGTCTCTAAATAACATACAAGCTGGGGATGTGGCTCAGTGGTTGAGTGCCCCCAAGTTCAATCCCTGGTTCCAAAAAAGAAAATCAGAAATTGTTGGAAGTAGTCGTTGGAGTGAGCAGGTGAAGAAAACTCCAGACGGTGGAATGAATGGAGTTTCCTTTGGTGAGCACAGGCATTGTCAAGAGCAGGATGGACAATTTCAATAGCGCTAATATTTTTCTTTGCAAAACAGATTTGAGAAGGCCCTACTGACCGCCAATCCCTAGTGCTTGGAGATTGGCGGCACCTCTTGGCAGGTTTTGGTCTTGGTCACCCTTGAAAATCATGGAGCACAGTGAAAAGAGACCCTGACATCTGCCCATCATGCAGGAATGACACAGGGGTTCTAGAGAGAGACCAAGATGCTCAACAGCGAAAAAGCAAAACCAAACACAGCAAACACAACAAAAAAAACTCCCTCCAGACGACCATCATCTGAATCTGACAAATCCAGGGGCCGGCTTAGCAATCTCAGCAAGGAGCAGCGATACCAAGACTGGGCATTGGATTCCGTGTTAGAAGGCATATTGAACAGTGAGGAAATGGGGGGGGTGTGGGGAGAAAAATGTCTTCAAAGTGAACATTTCTCAAATTAATTCTGTGTTGTTTCAGTAAAGGTGGTTTTGATTTGGTAGGCCCTCAGGTGTGGGTTTAATTTTGTTTGCTCATGATGTACGGCCGCAGGAAGGTGTTACTCCTGAAAAGCCATCAAAATATAATTAAAAAGTTGGCAGATGTGATGTCTCATTGCTGGCTTTGTTTATTTTTTTTAATAAAAAAGAAAACCCCAGTTGTGCTCTGCCTGGAGAACAATGACCATAAACCAAGAGAGAGAATTCACACACTTGGAAAATAATGCACTGGGGTTTCCTCGGAGAGGGAAGGAGAGGGACAGACGGGGAGACACCCAGAGACAGAGGGATGGATGGGAACCAAGGTGTGTCTGTTATTCCAAAGACTCTAGCTCATTGGATCCTTGGACCTAAAGCTTATAATTAAAATGACAGGTATACGGTGGGAAGCAGGCAATTTAAAAACTCTCAATGAGAGTTTTTACAAAATTGTACACAAAAGGTGGGTGTATAATTCATTCCTGTAAAATACCTCCAGACCTTATATTTTGAAGGGTTTGCCCAGGTTTTATTGCATGCTTTGCAAATGCTGTGCTTGGTTGCGTAGCTCGAAATTGCCTTCATGATTCCTCGTGCCTCAAATGACAGTCATCTCATTAAAAGAAGCATCACAGTCTCCTTTGTTTGAGCAAATCAACCACCTAGACTTTGGTTGGAACTGAACATGAATGCTATGAAGAGTTCAATTCAGAAACTGGGTTTAGGATGGTTTTAGTCTTTTCATTATAGACTTGCCTATTTTCCGTATCATCTATAATGTAGAATCATTTTCAGAAAGAGAAAATAAACATCTATAATGTATTTGTTTCTCTGTGTGTGTGTATATCCTAAACTGAAGAGCCCCGAGTACTTTCAAAACTTTATTTGGAGCATCATCAAATACAAAATAACATAGTTAGAAGCTTCTCAAAGAACTCAGGGCTTGTGAAAATGATACGCTAATATTCATGCCGGGAAGCCTGGCGGATGGGCTGCTTAGATTTTGCTAGAAATAGGCGATTGTTGGAAGTCGATCCTCATTCCCTGGGTGAAGTGCGACCTGCCTAAGGGGTGCTTTGAGAAGCATTTTGCTAAGTAATCACCGTTTCTACTAATATGCTTGATTTTCGCCATATCTGGGGAGACAGGTCATAAAAAGAGAGTTAAGATTGTGGTTTCATAATTGGAAAGCAAGGTTTGGTCTGGGCCCCTTTCCATGGATGTCATGACGGCTGCTTCCACACCCCATGGATGTTAGGATGCTCAGTCTTAGACCTCTTAGCTACACTCACCTCTGTAGATGGCCTATCCAGTTCCCTGATTCCACACACCGGCTGAGTGCCAACGAGTCCTGAATTCCATGTCCTTTACAGACAGAGCCAAATGCCCAAATACCTCTTCCATAGCAACTGTCAATTTCCCACATCTAAAGTGAAGCCACTACCATTTTCTCCTTCCACGTTCCTTATCACAGTAGACAGAACCATCATCTGGTCCAGTCAATCCCGACTTTGGGAACAACCAGACTTCCCTCTTTCACATCTCGACCAACTCGGGGTCTATCTCTCCAGTAGGAAGTTCACTGTCCAGCTGACCCCTGGAACTGCAGCAGCACGGCGGGACATGAAATCTCTTAGTTAATCCCCTTGGTATCTTCTGCCATGGCTGTGTCTTGTGAGCGTATCAAGGGAGCCTGGCAACCCCTGCTCAGTCATGTGATGTCATAAAGGACCAAGTGATGCCCGGCAGAATGTCAAGGTGACCAACATGGTCAGGATGGGACACCAGTTGCATCCTGCTTTTCCGGCATCCCTCAAGTGTCTGAGTGCTACTTGCCCAAGGAACACACGACAGGGAACCTGTTTCCACCTGTGCCTCAGGGCACTTTGCTCCATGCTACACGGGAACCTTATTGCTTTGCCTTTTTAATTTGTTTCTTCTTCCACATTTAATGGTAGAAAATCTTCTCCAGGTAAATTGTGTTAAGAATTAATATTAAGAGGGTACAAATTTCCAGGTAGGAAGACTGCGTTCATGGGATCCATTGTACAACAAGGTAAATTTCATTAATAATGTGTTCTATCACTGAATGTTGTTGAGATTTTATGCATTCTGACCATATGAAAGGACTGTATGGGGTAGTTCATGCTCATTAGCTTGCTGTAGCTATTCCTCCCTGTATATATTTATCAAATCATGATGCATGCAATAAACGCATATACACTTTATCTGTCAATTTTAAAAATAAAATTCCAAAGAAAGTGTGGTATATATACACAATGGAATATTACTCAGCCATTAAGAAGAATGGCTTTATGACATTTGCTGGTAAATGGATGGATCTGGAGACTATCATGCTAAGTGAAATAAGCTAATCCTCCCAAACCAAAGGGCAAATATCCTCTGATACGTGCAAGCTAACCCACAATAAGGAAGGGATTAAAAAAACAAAAATGGAAATTCTATGGAATAGACAAAGGGGAAGGAAGGGAAGGGCGTGGGATGGGAATCGGAAAGACAGTGGAATAAATCTGACACAATTTGCCTAGATTCATTTATGAATACACCACAGTGAATCTTACCATCATGTATATCTACATGAAATTAATTAAAAAAAATAACTATGGGTAAATGGCAGAAAGATCAGTACAGGGCAGAGGGCAGGGCAGAGGGAGAGGGAAGGAGAGGTACTGGGGTCTGAATTGGAATAAGATATATTCCACGCTTTTATAATTATCTCAAAATGGATTCTACTATCATGTGTAACTAAAAATAACCCAAGATTTTAAAAAATAAATGAGTAAATAAAAGGAAAGTGTGGTTAATATAAATATGTTGATCATTATAAAACAACAGAGCTACAAAGAGCTGATCTGATGCTCTGAATCTTTCCAGTTCTTTTTTTCTTTTTTGGAGAGAAAAACATTAGTCAAGAAACATTGGTTTAGTAACCCTTGAATTTTCTGACCCTCTAATATACCCTAAAGCAATACCAAATTTTCTTTCCCTATAATAACCAGTGACCAATTAATTTCTAATCTCATTTACTACTTGTTTCCAACTGCACTTGTTTCTTAGTTATTTTCCCCAATTCTTTTCTTTCTCAAAAGCCTGGCTCTGCCCAGTCTTAGGCCTCTGGTAATGACCAGCCCTAAGAAATGACAGATTCATCTGGGCGTGGTGACTTACGCCTGTAATCCCAGCACTTAGGGAGGCTGAGACAGGAGAATCACAAGTCCAAAGCCAGCCTCAGCAATGGCGAGGCGCTAAGCAATTCAGTGAGACCCTGTCTCTACATAAAACACAAAATAGGGCTGGGGATGTGGCTCAGTGGTCGAGTGCCCCTGAGTTCAATCCCTGGTACTCCCCCAACCCAACAAAAAAGAAAAGAAAGAACAGATGTATCAGCGTAAGAGGATTTCATTGGTGTGAGGTGCTTTCTTAGGCATTACTATAGTTGGTTCTGATAGTAGTTTGGAACTCAATGGTATTGCCCTACATTTATTTTGTTTATTTATTATTTATTTTAATCTGGAATTGAACTCAGGGGCACTTAACCACTGAGCCACATCCCCAGCCTGTTTTTTGTGTTTTGTTTAGAGACATGGTCTTGCCGAGTTGCTAAGGGCCTTGCTAAGTTGCTGAGGCTGGCTTTGAACTCGCAATCCTCCTGCCTCAGCCTCCCGAGCCGCTAGGGTTACAGGCGTGCACCAGCACACCCAGCTCTTGTTCTTTTGACTGCTAGAATCTGTTTAGCTGGGGCCAGGGTGACTGAACATCCTTAGGAAGCAGTGCTTGCTGTAGATCATGCCAAGGAAATTACCACCCTTGCAAGAGGCTCCAGGGGGTAAAAACTGCACATTCACAGGTTTGCTTCTGTTCCCAGATGGGACCCATCTCTCACTTCCTGTCCTCTGCCTCTGGTAAGGATGGACAATGAAGCAGTTTATTTCTCGGACCTTCAGACTGGGGCCATACGTGAAGAGGTCCTATTTCAATGGGGAGGGCTGGATTTCGACAGGTCCAGTGACAGACTTTGGGGGGACAGAGATGATGGCCTCAACTGTCTGAGTCCACGTCCCTGGGAATCGGCCTCCGGGCACCAGCAGTGGGAACCATATTACACCACCACTCTGCCAAAATTGCAAGTTCACAATTCTCCCCTTATTGGAGCCATTTTGCTTTTTTCTTTGAAGGTGAAAGATGTTTGATTACTAAAGCTGCTCTACTCTGTTCCCCATGCAATCTAAAAAAAATTAGTAATTAGACAAAAAGATTACGGGATATTCACTTATGAATGACATTGATCTTTACTTTATAAATTGTCATCTTGAAGGAGTTAATAGGGTTTATCTATGCCATGGCTTGAGAGTTATGTTAGGTCTTGGATTAGATCATTTTGGATTTAGATCATTTTGGGTAATAATGGATTGCAGAATACCTACCTGTGATGGCTTTCCAGCAAAGAAGGCTAACTCTGTATTTCTATTTTATTGTCTTTATTTCTGGGGAGGTACCAGGGATTGAACTCAGGGGCCCTCGACCACTGAGCCACATTCCCAGCCTTATTTGCATTTTATTTAGAGACAGGGTCTCACTGAGTTGCTTAGTGCCTTGCTTTGGCTGAGTCTGGCTTTGAACTTGCAATCCTCCTGCCTCAGCCTCCTGAGCCATTGGAATGACAGGCGTGCACCACCGTACCCAGCTGTATTAGTATTTTATAATCTCAGCATTTTCTTCAAGTATAGAAATTGATTTCCCTGCCTTGGTACACAGCATTTATCAGACTAAAAAAAAAAAATAATTATTCGGGAGGCTTTACACAAATTGCTTCTAAAGTAAGTAACATGATGGGTCTTGCCATTACTACTTTGATTATTTTAAAAGACAATTTTTTAAGTGTTGAAAATCTTGTAATCACAAGCATCTTTGTCCTGAAAGTGTTCCTAAATAATGTCTTACAGAAGTAACTAATCTCATCTCTAAGGACTAATGACTGGCTACAGGCACTTTTACTAGTTGAATTGCAGGAGATGGAAGTGCGAATTTGCATATTAAAGATAGAAGGCATTTGCATTGAGGCGACCCCAGAAGTTGAGTTCCTAGCACTGGCTTGTATAAGCCCTATTCGCTTTCAACACCTGCAGCAAATCGCGTATCTATGCATCTCTCTGAGCTGCTGCCAAGGCCACGGTAGCCCCTCCTCAGGCTGTAAAGTGAAGTCACACTCATTCTTGCAGGGTGGCCCAAGTGCAGTATTTCCCACTTATCCCTGGGGGATCTGTTCCAAGTGGATGTATGAAACCTCAGATAGGACTGAGACCTACATATACTGATTTTTTTTCCTATACAAACATGATAAAATTCAATTGATCAATTAGATACCTTAAGATATTAACAATAACTGACAATGAAATAGAATAATCATAACAATATACTATAATAAAAGCTGTATGAATGTTCTCTCAAAATCTGTAATTGGACTTCCACCTTTTCTCTTACAGGGAGCACTTCCAGGCTTCTCTCTGTTGCGTTTGAGTTCTAGTATCAGTACTCTTGCACTTTGGAGGGTTCCTTGGACACAGGCACTGTGGTCTCCCAACAGTTGATCTGATAAGGATCGTTTTGTACTGGGAAGGCTTCCCTGACACACTTCCCATAACCAAGAAGCATCCAGGTCCTTCCTCTGGCCCCACGCTCCATGAACGTTGAGCTATCTACATCCTGGTATTTCTAGTGGTCCAGAATTAAGTCAAAGAGAGAGATGGTGGAGTGGCCCCTGCGGGAGAGGTCGACACAGTTCAGGAAATATGTTTGGCCCACGGGTACTGGCCCCCCACATTGCACCCCAGTCATGGAAAGAATTCAACTCTTCCCTTCCGCCACTCATCCTCTCCCATCAAAACTTATTGGAGGATCCCCCACGGTCTCCGAGCTCGCAGACTACTTTGGACAGGGGCAATCTGGGAGAAAGTAGGATTCCTTGTCCTTGCACATTCTCCAAGCTTTGATGACCTAGGATAACGAGAGGTCTTCATGTCTCAATGCAAAAACAGAAGGAACTCTTGGTGCCAGGCAGCATCCAATGAATCAGGTTCTGTTGGGAAAAGCCCATCCGTCCATAGCTCAAGGGTCACCTCATCAAGTCACATAAATATTTGGTGATCTTTATCAAAATAGTTGGCAGCTGTTTATCATCACAGTTTGTCTTTTAATGGCGTATCTTTTTTTTTTTTTTTTTTTAGCACCAAGGATTGAACTCAGGGGCACTCAACCACTGAGCCACATCCCCAGCCCTATTTTGTGTTTTATTTAAAGACAGGGTCTCCCTGAGTTGCTTAGTGCCTTGCCCTTGCTGAGGCTGGCTTTGAACTCACCATCCTCCTGTCTCACCCTCCCAAAGTGCTGGGAATATAGGCGGGCACCACTGCACGTGGCTTATTGGCGTATCTTATGGGAGGAATATCAGGGCAGGCTGAACTGTGCTGCTTGTGTTTCATTTTACCTTGTCTGTTTAAAAACAAGGCTAGATTTGCTTGTTCAGCTTTCCCATGCCCTCAGGCTACATCTAAACGAGGAACTTTAGACTGAATTTGTTGGATTTCTAAGCCAATGGAGCTACTCATTTTGAGGGAATCCAGTGGAGAAAAAGAAATCAAGTTCGCAAACTATCTCTGTAGGCAATAAATCATTCCAGGGTGTTGGAGAAGGTCAAGTGTGGAGACTGTGCACCTGTACAAAAAGTTTAAAACTACCATTGAGATGCTAGACTCTTTCCTTTGAAGGAGTTATGGTAGCTGGGCTTTAGAGGGCAGGTGTCTCTTATCTAAAGTGCATTGTTCCATCATATCTTGGAATTAAATGATGGTTTTCAATGGGTCAAGGACTTTCAAGGGTCAAGGACTTTCAAAGGTCAAGGACGTTTCACTTGGACTTCCAGGTTATTGGAACAATGGAAATAGATACCATGGTTGGATCAGCTTCTAAGTTTTGAGATAATGCTGAAAAGAAACATCAGCATGGAGGTAAATTGTGCATTTTCAAGATGGCAGAGTTTAGAACTCAGCGTACTTGTCAATTAGCATCCTTGGATTCAGAGAGGCATTCCATGAAAAGTCTGCTCCATGGGGCTCAAGGAAATTGCCTCATAGCATTGAAATGGGTTTTGAAACCAAGCAAGTTTTGGAGCCTGGGAGACAAGCTCCTTTCTACAGGAAAATGGAGAGTCACAAGCAAGCATAATTGTTTCATTGCTTCATGAAAGGAGAGTCTGAGAAACACAATGTTAGGCAGCTTCGTCATTTTACGGTCAGCATGGAGTCTGCTCACACAAACTGGACCGGGTGTGAGACCTTAAGTTATGGGACCACCATATTGTATGTGCTGGATCACTGATTGAAATGTCCTCATTCAGTGCATGCTTGCATTAGGTCAGGTTTATCAAGAAGTACTCAAAATCATGAGTAGAACATTCCAGAAAAGGAGTACAGAATGAACCAGGCTCCAAAGAGAAACGTCTGTATGGGGGAGTTTGCCTGAATTCTCCTTGCACACATCACTAACTCCTTAAATCCTGACATGGCTGCCAACGGTTTCTACTCTGTACTGGAATGAGTTTCTAGCTACATGGGGCAGGGCCTGGGGTTTAATGGAGTTCCTAAGATTGCAAAGTGGCACTTCTCTTTGTTTTCTGCTTGGAAGAAATGTCCCCATGGGCTGTCTGCTTATGGGTAGAGAACAAGATTCTGTGCCTTAGAGGTAGCCAGGTGGAGTTTGTAAGGTGAGACTTGAAATGGTAAGGAGCTACCTGCCATCTTAGAGCGGCTGTATCTACGGATGGTGAAGAAGAAATAGATGGTATACTCAAATCCAGTATTTGCCCCTCTAGAATTAGATATCTTCCCCTGGTGGAGATGAGTGAAGACGGCGCTAAGGACAGTTACAGTGAAGACCTGTCAGGTCCCAGCCTCGGGGCTGTATCTGATCTATCCCCAATGAGCCCTTGAGGTACCCAAGGAAGCAATGACGTTTGACCAACCCAGCCCATTGTGTCATCAACATAGTTTTATTTTTAGTCTTCAAAAGGTCCTTGGAAGTATGAATGGCTGTGATATTTCTCTCTCCCTGTAAGAAAAGTACAGAAAAGGGTCCTTCTGAAATTGGGGAGGTTTCTCCACTCTATTCTCAGTTCTTTCCTTATCTATTCCACAATTTCCTGCTAATTCAAGATCCCTCTCATTACAGTCAGAACTAGTTTGGGAAGACGCGCACACCCCGGGTTGTGCATTCATCCATTCTCACAGCTGGTCCAAGAGGAAGGCGCTTACTGTTAATCTCTATCTGACGACAGAGGGGGCTGCCAGGGAGGAGCCCCAGTGGATTATCAGGGGTCACAAGTGAAATGTGAGCTGGGTGCTGCTGTCTGGCCCCGAGGGTCATGAGCCCATCCTTGTGGAAGATGATCCTAGGATAAAGGATGTTGGATTCATCTACAAAGCAGCAGAGAGAGAGAATCACAGCAACAGTAGAAACAAAATAACCAGCTCGGTTGTCAATCAGATGGATGAGCTGTTGCTTTGATAGCTCCTCTCTCTCCTGAAGCCCTTCCTGTCCCTGAACCCTGTAGCATGCTTCCATGCAAATACCTGCTGCTCCCACCTTTCCTTCCAGAGTGTTTATCCATGTTTATCCTTGAATGCTGGTTTTCCCTCAATCCTTCGACCCCCAGTTCCTCAGTTTCAAAGCAATTAGTTTCCCTGGGCTCAGATTTCAGCTCTCCAATGCAATCTCCTACTTCTACCTCCTAATTCGCTTCTCTACTACATTCAATCAAATTTGTCTGTTTCAGGGACATTCCAGGGCTAATTTGAACAGGTATGGAGTGTGACAGGTGAGATGCAATCACTTTTGCAACAAATCAGGCAACTGTGTCCAGGGAGACGCTACAGCAAACTGAAGGGTAGTTACCCACATGTGGGCATGCACGCACAACATGCATTTTTCCATTAAGAAAAATAGGGCTATCTAACACCAATAGGATTTTTTTTTTTTTTTTGATACTGGAGATTGAATTCAGGTGCACTTGACCACTGAGCCACATCCTCAGCCCTATTTTGTGTTTTATGTAGAGAGAGGGTCTCACTGAGTTGCTTAGCGCCTCATTGTTGCTGAGGCTGGCTTTGAACTCGTGATTCTCCTGTCTCAGCCTCCCTAAGGGATTACAGGCATACACCAGCACGCTCGGCTACCAATAAGATGTTTTAAGTGCCCTTTTTTAAATATATGTGCTAGGGATTGAACCCAAGGTCATCTAACCCCTGAGCCACATCCCCCAGCCCTTCTTTTTTTTTTTTTATTTTGAGACAGGGTATCCCTAAGTTGCCAAAGCTGGCCTTGAACTTGTAATCCTCCTGCCTCAGCCTCCCTAGTAGCTAGGATTACAGGTGTGCACCACTGTATTCATCCCTTAAAGTGTTCTTTTTGGTCAATTGGTCGAATTGATTGATTTCTCTTATCATATTTTCTAAATTTGTGAATTCATGTTCTGGGTCTCAGATGTGGTTCTAGGTGTGCTAGATGGAGGTGTAAACTGAGATAAGGAAGACTTTTCCTTGGAACTCCGATTGCTAGGAGTTCTATCCTTATAACTTCACTTGGGCTTTAGCTTCCCATTAAATGCTTCATTTGAGAATCTCATACTGGTATTACTTTAATTTTATTTCATGCAAACAAATTTTTCCTCGATTGTCTTCCAATATCAAGATCTGACTTAGCAGCTATCTCTTAAATTCTGCTGAAACGGTGGTCTCCAGTGCCATCTGTATTTCCGGACTTTGGTTTGAAAGAATTACTTCCCACGGAGTGAGTATCTTCTTGTGTGCTGGACCCTCCACTCATTCTCATTCTTTTGCTCTAATTACAGGATTAAGCAGAATATTCCTTTGATGTTTGAAAAATGGAGAAACAACATTTTTCTTTTTATAAAAAATATTTTCTGCTTTAAGAACATTTTTTTGCTGTCACTCGCTGCAATGGCAAAATACAAAGTTGTTCTTGCATTCATTGCTCTTTCTCTGGTCTGGAATCCAACACTGGATTTATTCTGCCTCCTTTCTTGCAAATGGGAAACTCTATTTATAAAAAGATGTTGACAGCAACATCTTAGCTTCCCTCTGGATTAATTATTTCCCAAGATTTTGTGGCACTTTTATCTGCTAGTTGCAACTTAGGGTCAAAATGAAATGCTGTTTTGATTTTATTTGGGATCTAATGAGAAACAAAAAGCCAATGTAAAACACTTATTCCTAGGAAGTTTTTGATAAAGTTAAGTGAGGTACATAATTTTGAACATAAAATGTGGATCTTAGGAAAATAGTTCATTTAGAAAAAAATTATAAAGCCGGCCAAATTCATTTTCCTTTCTAAAATTCTTCCTGTGATATTTTCCATTTGTAGTCAAAATATCCACTTTCAAATATATATTTTGCATTTAAAGACATTTTTAGTGAAGGGTCTGGGGATATGTCTCAGTGGTAAAGCACTTGCCTAGTGTGCATAAGGCCCTGGGTTCCATCTCCAGCACCACAAAAAAGAGATATTTTTAGTTATATGTATATTTATGTGCATAAATGCATCTACAGCAATCCATACACCTACATATGTGACTACTGAGAAACCTTAAATTGGGGCATATACATTTGGAAGCATATAACTGTAAATCTCCGAATACTAATTATAGTAATCTGGCTTTAAAATCCTTCCAAAATAGAGATAATTTAATTTTAAAACAACTTTTAAATAAATATATACTGTGCTATACATCATTATATATTTCCATCTTATTGGTATTTTCTGCTAAGTAGGCTCACATTTTAAAAGAAAAATAACTTGTCAGGTGTGATGGCACACGCCTGTCATCCCAGGGGTTAGGGAGGCTAAGACAGGAGGATCGTGAGTTCAAAGCCAGCTTCAGCAACTTAGCAAGGTCCTAAGCAACTCAGCGAAATCCTGTGTCTAAATTTAAAAAAAAAATACAAAATAGGGCTAAGTATGTGGCTCAGTGGTTGAGTGCCCCTGAGTTCAATCCCCGGTACCAAAAATATAATAAAATAAAATAACTCTATGCCATACATAGTTAACCCAGTATTTAGGAAATACTTCATTCTTGAACTTAGATTTCAATACTTGCACTTGAAGTTTTCTTTGTATGTATGTAAATGTATATATACATTATATATATATTATATATATAAATATACTATATATGTGTGTATATATATATTTATATTTTGCTCTAATTACACAATCAAATGGAATGTTCTTTTGATGTTTTAAAAATGAAGAAGTGGTAAAAATTTTTTTTGTCTTTTCATGAAAATACTTTCTGCTTTAACCTAAGAGCATTTTTTGGCAGTCACTTCTGTGTCAATGAAACACAAACCTGTTCTTACATTAATTTCTCCTCTGGTCTGGAATCCAACACTGGATTTATTTTGCAATCTTTTCTGCAAATGTGAAACTCTAGAAAGAAACATTGAAATAAGCAGCCCAACCATGATCCGACTTTTCCTTTTGACTATTTATAGAAACACATGCATGTATACTTACATCATTATATTATATATTTTATGTAAACTTCTTATACTGTGCATAACATTTAATATTCTATGTATTATAAGCAGTATAGACCAATATATAACATATATTATAACTAATTATGTCTATATGTTTCTGTACATAAAATCTTCCTAGCTTATTTTCCACAGAATCTTTTTTCTTTTTTTGCCTCTGTGTGTGTGTGTTTTGGGACCAGAGATTGAACCCAGGGTTGCTTAACCACTGAGTCACATCCTCATCCCTTTACATAGATAGATAGGTAGATAAATAGATTGATTTTTTAAAAAATTTTTACAGTTGCTTAAGGGCTCACTAAGTTGCCAGGGCTGGCTTTGAACTCGCCATCTTCCTGTCTCAGCCTCCCGAGCAACCACTGGGATTACATGCATGTGCCATATGCTGGACTTTTAAGGAAACTTTTAAGGAATACAGGGTATTAAGAAAGATGACCAGTGATGGAATTTGGTACCGGCCACCTGCCACTCAGTTGTCTGCTGAAATAGCTATTTTCATGTACCTGGAAAAAGCTTGCCTCCAGCTTCCATACACAGCCAGCCGATTTGTATAATCAAAGAAAGCAGAAAACCCTTGAAGAGAGCCAGGCATTTCTTAAACATTCCACATTTGATAAATTATAAAAGGAAGCACATTCATACCCAGAGTGACTGGGAGATCTAAGAAATCCTGCAGGCAAAACTCACGCAGCACCCTTCATCAACTCCCAAGAGGGTGAGATCCGATGTGAGATTCAAAGGATCATTCCCAGAGGGGTCAGAGCTTTGGAAGTGCCCGACTTAATTAAAAGGTGAAACTGCTGTTGATTCAGATACACCAAAGCTAACAAGTGAACACGCAAGTGGAGGCTCCGCTCGTGTTAGCCGCAAAGAAAATGATGAACTCTTGTCTCTTTTTAATCTTCATAATGAAAGGGGTATTTAAAGTCTGGAAATCCAATGAAATTGCACTTTCTAAACCACTATTGTAAGAATGGTTTTTGCCCAGCCTACTGGCACATGCCTGTAATCCAAGAGGCTCAGGAGGCTGAGGCAGGAGGATTGCGAGTTCCAAGCCAGCCTCAACAACTTAGCAAGGCCCTGAGCAACTCAGTGAGACCCTGTCTCTAAATAAAATACAAAATAGGGCTGAGGATGTGGCTCAGTGGTCGAGTGAACCTGTGTTCAATCCCTGGTGCAAAAAGAAAAAAGAAAAAATGTCCTCTGTCATCTTGAAATAATTTTCAGGGTAAAATCAATTAGAGTTCATTTTAAAATATTATTTGGCCAAGTATCCTTACAAATGCATTACCTTTTCCTTTTTATGATCAACATACCAACATTACCTTTTATATTACAATATATTATCAATATAGGAATTGATAATTTTGTCATCTGTTTCTCCCTGTCCTTTACCTCCCTTCCCTCCTTCCCTCCTCTCTCTTTCTCCCTGTATCTCCCCTCCACCTTTCCTTCTCAGTTCTGTCTTGTACCAGGTCTCAGCAGGTCATGTCCAGAGAGGAAGAATCTGCTACCATCACCCACTAAGGTAAAGCTGGACCAGCCCTTGAGTTTGGATTGTTTGATGCTTCCAGCTCTGATAATGAAGCTTGGAATTAATGTGAGTTTTTTGTTTGTTTGTTTGTTTTAGTTTATTCTTTCCCCCTATCTTCTACAGTAAGCTCAATGGTTTGTTTCAACTGCTTTATGCTAATCAGATGTCAGTAACTCCATGGTCTAAAAACTTTTAAGCAAATTTTAACCCTCCAAAGAAACACAATTCACGAACATGCTGAATACAGTTTAAAATTCAGTGTGACTTATGTGAATTCATGTCTTTGACACCCTAAACTCCCTTCTGCCGGCTTCCCCGACTAGAGACATATGCCACTCACTAATGAATGCTCCTGGCAAATGCATTTTCCTTTGAATGTTCAAAAGACAGCAGGGGTAGAAGACATTTTTGTTATGTGACTTCTGAGCAGCATATAATTCTTGTAAGTAGAAAGGAAGTCATTCTCAGCAGAACAAACAAAAATCAGCTGCGTCTTTGCTTGTTGCTTCTTGCTTAATTTTAACGCTGATTGCTGCCTTCACATTCTAATAGCTCTGTTCTAATGAAACCCTCACTGGATTCCATGAAATACAGAGAGCAAATCTGTGGCAGAAAGGTTAAGTGTATTTCTCGAGGTCACAAAGCCATTGAGTACCAAAGCCAAGATCCAGCGTAAGGGCATGGGTCTCTACTCTCCATGGTCCTAACTGCTCAACTAGTATTGAGGTTTTTATAATCTCTTGCTGGATACTGAACATTTTTTCATCAAATAAATAATCGCCTGTCAGTGAAAGTAGGCATAGAAAAAGTCTGATTGTCAGATTGTTTTATGCAAAGAAATACTGCATTGAATTTAGTGAGAACCAAACACAATCACGTTAATGATAATCAGTAGAAGTGAAGAGAGACTCTCACCACGGTGGAAAGCAGAGTCTTCAACTCCTAATGGCAAGAAGGTCTTTCCTTTCCAAGGCCAGGGCTCCTCTCTTGCTGTAACAATTCAGCCTTAGCTCGGGTACGCTTGGCAATAAAAAAGGAGTTGAGATCACTGAGTTTGATTGCTACAGGTGAACTGGGAAGTTGAAGTGGAGGGTTATCTTTTCTTTTGGAGTAAACAAATTCTCTATTAAGACTGGCATATCATTCAACTCAAAGGGAAAGATCATTGCTGAATGATGGCATGAGAAGAATTCACAGGGGCTCTGCTGTTGGCAAGCACTGCTCCCAGAGTATTTTCGAAAGAAGTTCATACAAAGAATCACCAAGATGTTCAGTTGGCTCCATTTTTTGATTTGAACACAAAAGCAACCCGAGCAAGCTAATTTAGTCCCAAAGGTTCACAGTGTAGCCCCCCTTCTTCAACCTCAGCCAGAAAACCCAAGGATAGTTTTGGTTTTTATTTCATTCTTTCTAATGGATATTCTTTTGTGTTTGCCCTCTGCCTGATTCTATGGAAACGTAGATTCTATCACCAGAATGAAGGAGTCAGATATAATCATTGGAATGTTTATAACATTACCCAGCAAGAATGGAGGTGATAGGGAGCTCAGGTGCCATGTTCTGGAGAACAAACAAATAATTTTGTGTGTAGTGTGGTACAGTTCCCCATCAGACATAGAGAGGGCAAGCCCTTGAATTCTCTAGGACCCCAAAGCTCTGCCCTTCCATTGCTCCAGCTCTGGTAAGACTTATATAACAGGTGTGCATGTGGTTGCCATTTATTTTCAGGAAATAGAACATGTAGAAAGAAAAGATGAGGAACTCAACTAAGACCCAGCTCTCTGTTTCACCCCGTGTTCTAGGGATCATGGATTTTCCATCTCAGCATCCCAAATCTCCTCCTCGTATGGGCTCCTGCCTGATTTCACTGGGTACATTCCAGAAAATTCATTCTTACCATCAGAACAACATTTCACCACAAGGCTTGAACCTGATTATGGTGGAGCCTGGCTCACCATGCTGCATGCTTGGTATTTCAGGGTTTGGTCCCTCAAAGTGAGCGGCACTTCTCTGTCACTGAAATATACCAAAGAAATACCAAAACATATTACACTGACTTCAATTTCTTCTTTCCTGGAATCTGTCCAGATACTCAACAAACACCCGTGTAGCAACCTCAGGCTTAGGAAATGGAAGAGAAGAAGCCATGGGTAGGAAATTTGGAGCTTAATTTTACTACCAAAGCAACCTCAATACTTCATTTCTTCTACAATACTCTTATTATCAGGTTTGACTTTATATATATATCATTTTTTTTATGAAAAAATTCAGCTGAAAAGGTAGAGAATTCCCATATTATTTCCTTGGGTTTGAACTGAATGAGAATATCTTTTATTGTCTTTGTAGGGGAAAAAAAAAAACAGAAAAGAAAGATTTGAATCTTATTTTCTAGAAAGATGTGAGTCTGAATTGTGGCAAATGCCAGTGATATTTGCTATCTGGTGGGCTAGAGAAGCTTTATGACCTGTCAGGCAGTAAGTTAACTCCCTAAAAGATACTTTCCTTGCCCTGATTTACTGCTATCTTGGACATTTTTTATTATGACCGTTTCCCAAGACTGTCCTCTCCTCCTTCTTAGCCCCTACTGCATCAGGTTTTAAGTGGATGGATTTTGTATCATCCAATAGTAATTTCTTAGCCTGGATGGGGTCGCCTGTAACGTCAAGTTATCATCAGGAAAGCCATCTGGTGTCATGGTGGGAGGGATCACAGTGTGCAGAGAAATGCGTGCCAGACACCGGCAGCCCTCACCAAAGAGCCATTAAACTGCGTGGTGCTGGGTGAAGAGCTTTCCAGAAACTGTCACAACAAGAGTAAACCCATTCCAAGCCAAGTCCCCTAAGCTTGCCACTTTAAGACTGGAGGTACGGTTGTGTCCCTTGATGATCTGAGCCCGCTCTCTAGAATTCTGTTCCATTCCTTGCCATGAAGAGCCAGCCAGCCCATGTCCTGAAGCCTGGCCAAGCCTGCTGTCCTTAGCATGGCACTTAAATTCCCTTTATCAGGGAGCAGCCGGTGACAAACTAACAATGGTGAGTCTTTGCTAGTTTGAGGCAACCTGGGAAGCTTTTCCATAAAATCAGGGCTAGTGGGCCTGCACTTGTCCACCACACAATGAGAGAAAAAAGGATACTGGAAGAGAGAAATCTCGGCACGTGTCCTCGTAGCTTATGATACACGCCACTGTCCTCCAGGGTTAGGAGAATCCGAGGAGTCTTTCAGCTGTGGCTGGCATCCCACACCACCCTTGATCCATCCCTGTCCATGTTTCCCCCTTAGCATTTGCATTATTCATAAGCCTAGGGTTGCGCCAAGCTGGGAGAGGGCGTGTGACCAACTGGGAAATTGGTCTAGCTAAAGCCCAGATCACTGGGCATTCTCTCAGAGAGTTATTTCGAGAATGCTACAGTGAAACAAAATGAAATCAAGAGGGTTACAATTGTGTAGCTAACCAACTAAGAGCTGGTTCCAGGGGAAATTTGTGTGTCACTATTTTAATCTTCTTTTCTGTTAAAAAATGATATGACTGACAGGGCTGAGGAGTTTATCATGAAACAGGGATCTGATTACTGCGGTTTCCACACTTGTGTCTTTAGTAATTATGTGTCTTTGTGGTTATGCAAGCTCACGATTCATAAATCATCATTTATAGTTAAGTAATTTAGAAGATAGCACTGAGAATGGTTAGAGATGCTTTATGTGGTGTCAAATGTAACCACTTGAGCTAATCTTGGTAGTAGATCAATAGATATGGACAAAACCTTCAATTATGAGGGGTTGGGTGGCATTTGCAGGACTCATCAAGTTTCCTGTAGAGGACCAGACAGTAAATATTTGAGGCTTTGTTGGCTAGGAAGACACATACTTTGCATGCTTACCAGGAAGGCAGGCTTGCTGTTTTAGTCAGCTTGTTCATTGTTGTGACCAAAAGACCTCACAAGAACAACTTAGAGGAGGAAATGTTTATTTTGGCTCCTGGTTTCAGAGGTTCAGTCCATGGTTGGCCAACTCCATAGCTCTGGCCCAAGGTGAGGCAGAACATCATGGCGGAAGGGCATGGAGGAGGAGAGCAGCTCAGGACATGGACCAGGAAGCAGAGAGAGCTCTGCTCACCAGGGACAGGATAGAGTCCCCAAAGGCACACCCCAGTGACCACCTCCTCCAGCCACACCCCACCTGCCTATAAGCACCACCAGTTAATCGTATCAGAGATCATTCCGCTGATTACCTCCCATAACCCAATCATTTCACCTCTAAAGTTTCTTGCATTGTGTCACACATGAGCTCTTGGTGGACACTTCACATCTAACCCATAACATATGCCAGGATGGAAATAAATGCAGGAGTGTGGCTGAGCTCAGGGGAGCCCGGAACAGACAAGGGCCAGATGTGAGCACGGCCCTGGTTGTAGCCCTAGGAAAGAAACTCAATGTCACCCCACAGCTGCCTCTGAATATCTCTGAACATGATGGTGACAGTTTCTATTAACTGTTTTGCAAAAGAATTCCTTAGAAAATTCCTCCACATATCGCAAAATAGATATGAGTTTTATATATGTCCTTATAGCTTTTATTATTGTTGGTGGATCAGCATGCACATGTATCCATAAGCCTTTCATTCTCCATCTCCTCATTTTTTAATTGAAATAAAGTGTTCCATACATATGCATACATAGATAGGATAGTATTGTCTCCCTGGATATTTAATCACAAGCATTTTCCCTTGTTGCCAAAAATGCTTCATAAGACACAGACTTAAGTTTTCAAACTTTTATCCGTTGGCTTCATGGCCATGAATTAATTGGTAGCAGAAAAACAAGTGGCGTTTGGGACATTAACTTACCTTTGCTATCATAATCGAAGCCATAGTGGTTTATTTTCTGTTGAGGTCGAAAATGTGTTGATTATGCTGTTGTTCACGTTACAGGGGATGAGAAGGAACAGCTGGTGAGATTTAGAAATGATAGAGGGGACCAAGATGTTTCTCCAGGTATCTGAGAGTTTTGCCTTTGTTTATGTCTTAAAAGGTTGCACAAGTTTTTATTTGCTTTTATCTCTTCAGCTCTACTCTGCCGTCTCTGGGATCATCCTCTGTTTGTGCATTGCGATTGAAATTGAAGTGTGTTTATTCAGAGCACAATGACATTAGATTGTTGATTGTCAAGGGCGTTTGCAGTTTGCAAAGGAGAATGATGTAAACAGAGGAGAGGAAAAGAGTTATGTGCTTGCAGGAGTGGATTAGTCCATTATGTTGTCGGGGAGAGTATGTATTCAAAAGATTGAAATGATCCCTGATCAATGAAGACAAAGATTATTTTGAATTGTGAGTGGCTTAACTGCATTCTTCAGTGTGATATGGTCTCAATGCTAATTAGGCTGCTAAAACAAAACAAAATTAAAAAAACTAGTCGAGAACATTTCCTAAGAGCTCAAATGCACAGAAAGCTGATAGGCAACTTCATATATTTATTTATAGTCTGCAATCATTATACATGTCTGTACATATGTACATGGTAGTATGCTGTCTATATGAAGTTGATGGACACAAGACAAATATTTATAATGGTGTTGAGGGGGACAGTTTCTGCAGTTATGTTCATCAACTATTCACATGGATTTAGCGAAATAGTTCTGCAGGGGGAAGGCAATGGCATATTAGAATGTTTCCTATATGGGGTGAAGGGATCTAAGACATTTGAAAATCGTGGTGCAAACACCTGGGGGTAAATATGTCCAGAGATATTAAAAGGGAAAATTGCCTCCAGGTTGCTATTTCCCTCTAGAAAAAGAACTTTATACTCTTAGAAAGGTAAAAGGCAAAATATGCATGACGTGTGTGTGTGGAATAGGAGGCTGAAGAACTGTCAGCAGTTCAGCTTTAGCTCATTCCCAGCACTCTCTCCCTACTTGAATCCCCCTGGGACAAGAATCACCCTTCAGAAATCCCCTGGAGGAGCCAGGCATCAGAGGCTTGGATTTCCTCAACACTGAAATGCAGAGGCTGACAAAGGCAGTCACTTTGTCAGTAGTCTTGAGAATTAAAGAAATTGACACAGATAGCTGGGCATGGTGGCGCACACTTGTCATCCCAGCAGCTCGGGAGGCTGAGGCAGGAGGATCGCAAGTTCAAAGCCAGCCTCAGCCACAGTGAGGCGCTAAGCAACTCAGCGAGACCCTGTCTCTACATAGAACACAAAATAGGGCTGGGGATGTGGCTCAGTGGTCGAGGGCCCCTGAGTTCAATCCCTGGTATCCCCAGTCCCCCCAAAAAAGAAATTAACACAGATAAAGTTCTTAGAAAGAGGCCTGGACACAGTATGCACCCTGCAGAGGAAGCCTCTCTTTGCATTTTGCAATCAAATGACATCAGACTCATAAGGACGTGTGTTAGTGCTGGAATCTCATCCTTATTCTCCTGGCACCTAAATGTAGGAGGGAAGACAGACGCTTATCAGTCAATCATGCATGAGATAGGGAACAGACAGGCGTGAGTGGTGGGAACATGAGGTTAAGGGGATGATTCTACAGACTGGGCCCCACCATGCTGACCTCCACATGTTTTCTTTTAAAAAGCAATTTACCTACAGCCCTGCCTGGCTTAAGCTGACAGGCTATGTTCCATTTCTCAGCAAACTACCTGTTATTTGCAGGAGAAATGCAAGCCCTGAAAATGTCAAGGAGAGGAGCACAAGTTACCCTGACATGAGGGGCCACTTCTATGACCCTTACATAGACCAGCTCCCAGAACTCAGGGAAATGAGGATAATTCTGCTAACCACAAAATCTGTAAGAGCAGGTTCCAGTTAGAACCAGTCAGCATGGGCCCAGGGGGCCTAGAGTGGCCTTGGCAGTGGGGACAGGAAAGTCTGATGTCATCCTGCTGTCTGTCAAAAGTCAAGAGGTGGACCTGGGTGGGACTCTCTGGAAATGTCCCTGGGACCCCAATAAAACTGGAGTGCAGGAGAGGCATGCTGTCCCTCTCCTCTCTGAGAGGACTCACTCTCTCCCTTGAGAGTGACCCCTTTCCTTTGCCTGTTAACTCTGAGTGACATGTCTGATATCTTTCTGGCCTCATTGCCCAAGTCCAGGTTTAAAGGAGGGCTGCCCACGCTGCCCCAGTTTTGCCTATTTTCTATATTGAAACTGTTAACTGTTCTCCAGAAAATGGTCACCTGTGTGATGGGACCCCCTAAGGTGTCCAGGGGTGCCTGAGAATGCTGAGACCTATAGGAAATTGGGACTTCCACGTGCAGAATGCCCCAAGATAAATTTGAGACTGAAGAAAAAAAGTTTGTGGATGGCCTTTAGCTGGGAAAGGCTGACTATTTCAGAGCGACTGCCAGAGGGAACATGGAACTCCTGTATCTGATCCTGGAGGATTGTGGAAGGAAGGGCAGGGCGGCATCAGAGTGGGATCCTGAGGTAGGACCAACATGAGTCCTAGTGCCCCATCAGGGTACTGGCCAGGGCCATGCTGCAGATGCAGCCCAAGCAGAGCTTGCCCACACCTTGAATACACGGGTGACTTTCTGAAGGATCGATTGCCTCCTACTCTGTGCTGGAACACAGATGCATCCACGTACACCTGCCAGCATGTTGACATGGGGTGGAAGCGTGAGCATTCCTAGGCTTTCTTATGGACATCGTTGGCACACAACAGTTTCCATATTCCCTGTGAAATACATCCTTTGGAAGGACATTATTTTGGATTGAGCTCCTACACTAAGAACCCAACAGATAGCCAGAATGGAGTCTCTCATGCCAAGTGCCACAGAATCACATGAATCCTCTAATAACGCGGGAAAAACTCAAAACCAACCAGTTCTTCCTCCCCCCCAAAAAACCCAGGAGATTCACTTCAGCCAAGGGTCTGGTCCATCTGGCCACATGATTAGGAAGACACTTCTGGTTTAAGGAAAGTAACGTGATATCAACCAATCCACTTTTACTTCTTATTTTTAAAAAGTTTGAAACCTTTAACATTCATTCATACATAAAAACATATCAAATTTACTGATTTATGGAGTAATTGCATGATATTTCAAAATACATGCATGCGACGTGTGATGTCCCAATTAGGGTAAACTTCTGTATCCTCAAATCTTTGTCGTTTCTTTCTGATGGAAGTGTTTAAAACTGTTTCTTCTGGGATTCTGAAGTACACAGCAAATTATCGTTTTCTACAGCCACCCTAACATGCAATAGCACCTCAGAGCTTTTTGCTTCTATCCAATTGCAACTTAGCACCCACTGACCAACCTCACCCTACCCTGCCGGTGGTCATGACTGTTCCACTCTCAGTTTCTGTGAGATCAGCCTTTTAAGGTTCCATCTGTGAGGAAGATCACACTGTACTTGTCTTTCTGTGCCTGGCGTATTTGACTTAACATGATCACAAATGACATGATCTCATCTTTGTTTATGGACAGATAGAACCTCGTTGTGTGGATAGCTACCATGATTTCTTTGTCCAAGCATCAGGTGATGTACACCAATCAACATTTGCAATTATTCTGTTTCTTTGTTCCTGCTCAGGCTATATTACAAAATCCAGCCGCCCTGCCATGCCCAAAGGAACACCTGACATTTCTAGATGGGATGGTGCCTGATTTGTGAATTACTGGTAAGAGCTGACTAGATCCTTAAGCTCGATTTGTTGAAATTTTGTTTCTTAAGCACCCCCTAAAGGTTAACTTGCAGGAGAATAGTTGAGGTGAGAGTCATGGGGCCATCTTGGGTGTCCATTTGGTGAGGGGTGTGTTCTCTCCCAGTACCCCTGAAGGAGACATGGCACCAACTCATGGTCCGTATCCAAAGGATAGTGCCAAAAGCAGATCAAGGAAGTCAGAGGTCCCACCTGGAACTGGAGTGATCAGTTCTGAAGGTTCCTGGGAAGAATTTCAGCAACACAAACTGTGACCAGGCAGGGCTTCAGAGTGTGCTGCCCAAGAGATGCCGGGAGCCCAAGCACCTTAATATTCTCCCAGTCTTGTGTTAAGAAAATTCACACACATACCTCTCCTTCCAGGCGCCTAAATACTGGTACCATGGAGCCATCCAAAGAGCAGACCAGTGCAAATGGAAATGTGAGAATGGAGGATGAGACCCTGAGTACACCCCCGTAACAAGTGCCAAGACAGATATGAGTAGAGGATAATTGTCTTCTGCTAACACATGGAGATTTTATATATGTATATATACACATGCACGTACACACACAACACATAAATATGTGTGTATATATGCATATAACATACAATAATGATACATATTGTGTATGTCTATATTCTATACACACACAATGTGCCTATATTTTCATACCATCATACAGAGATAAAATGCAAAGCATGGGCTGGGATGGTAGCTCAGTGGTAGAGCGCTTGCCTTGTATGCGGGTTTGATCCTCAGCACCACATAAAAATAAATAAATAAAGATATTGTGTCCATCTACAACCAAAAAAATATTTAAAAAAAATGCAAAGCATAGAGTTTTGACCCTGAGCATCTGACATATTTGACTGATGGTAACTTCATCTGCCTATGATGTTTAGAAGAGGGGCCTTTGGGATCAGGATTAGATAAGGTCTTCAGAATGGAGCTCTGTTGATTGAATCCTAGTGGCTTTGTCAGCAGAGAAAGAGGAGAAGGGACACACATGTGAACACTTGCCTTCAGCCCAGGTGATGTCCTATGCTATGTCAGGACTCTTCCAACAAGAAGGCCATCACCAGATAAATGCCACCCCTTAACCTTGTGCCAGAACCGTGAGCCCAAATAAACTTCTCTTCTTTATAAAGTTTCTTAACCTTGGGTATTTAGTTATAGTAATGAAAATGAACTTATCCACAGTATGAATGAACTTTTGAGGAGTGTTGTGTTTTGTTTTTTTTTCCCTTCATCTAGTAGAGCTAGACCTTGAATCTGATGCCCTGTGTCCTTGTGCTCTTGACACCCCAAGAGTTGTCCTCTGTGGTTAGAAATGCAGAATCTCAGGCTCCATCAGATTGAATGATTAGAAATGCAGAATCTCAGGGTCCATCCCAGACCTACAAAGCCAGAATGTGTTTTCTCACAGGATATTTGGGAAATTTGTATGCCCACTAACGTTTGAAAAGAGCATCTCGAGCTAATGATCAATACTCAATCGTAGAAAGAATGAATAAATGAATACATAATTAAGAGAAGCAATTAAGAAGGAGCTCATGTAATGTCTTCCTTTGCCCTTGTGCAGAATGTTTAAATGTGGTGGCTGAATTTCTGGTTTCCACATCAGGCTTCTCTTAAAGAGAGACTTTCCTTTTCTCCATTCCTCTTCTTCACAGATGAGGTCATGTGGGTCCTGGTGGTAGAGCTGGTTTCCTTCTCTGCACCTTCTTTATTGGCAGATGATAGAAGAAGGCTCGGTCATCTCATTCTGTGTTATGGTTTGGACATGCCATATTGCCCCAAAGCTCTTGTGTTACTACAGTACTATTCAGAGGTGAAATGATTGGATTGTGAGAGCTGTAAATTAATCACTCCATCCTCGTCTGAATGGACTGACTAGGTGGTAACTGTGGGTGGGTGGAGCGTGGTTGAAGGTGAGGCCCTGGAGTGTGCCCTGGAAGGGTGCATCTTCCCGATGGCCCCTTCCCCCTTCCCTCTCTCTGCTTCTTGGTCCCATGTCTTGAGCTGCTATCCTCCTCCATGCCCTTCCGCCATGATGTTCTGCCTTACCCTGGGCCAGAGCCATGGAGCTGGTCAACCATGGACTGAAACTCTGAAACCAAGAGCCAAAATAAATTTTTCCTCTTCTAATTTCATTCTTCTTGGGTATTTTGCTCGCAGCAATTCAAACACTAACTAAAACACTCTGTGAAATTTAAACTGCTGGTTCTTATAGAGTCAAGTCCTTAGAATTTGAAGCATTCATGACTCTTGATGTGTTTGTATTGTTTTCATATCTTCCCATACTCAGAATTACAAGCCTGGGACTCCTCACCATAACATTCTATGCCTTGAATTTGACTTGGAGACTGTGTAATAAGATGGTCTGTGCCTTTGTGTGATGTTCATTTAGAGCCATGTATTATTGTCATTTATGCATAGTTTCCAAGGTTCAGCAGACTCTGTCTTCATGAGCTTCTTATGCTTGTTACTCTTGAACAATTTATTTGCTCTCTCTGGAGACAGCCTCCAAGACCTTAAGCTCCATCACTTCCTAGCTTGGACACTCCTGGTGAATTTAGCCTCCTTTGGGGGTTGTAGGGCTCAGAACAGTGACCAGTCCCTGTTCGGCTTACTGAAGTTGAAGTATTGCTATCATTCAATCATTGAGTTCATAAGTACTTATTGAGCAACGTCTGTGCATTGGATATAAAGAATGCACAAATGAGGGCTGGGGATATAGCTCAATCGGTAGAGTGCACAAGGCCCTGGGTTCAATCCCCAGCACCACACACACACACACACACACACACACAATAATGCACAAATGGTCCTATAAATGATGGGGAATGGAGGGTTAATTCTGGGTGGAGACATGAGAGCAGATATCATGGAAGACGCACCATTTAGGATGATCAGCCTGGATATACCTCGGTACTTTCCCTTGATGCAGAGCACACACAAAATCCCAGTCAGCTCAAGGAGCTTATATATGGTCCATGGAGCTGTCGAAAGTGGGATTTTGGTTTAGATCCTTTTGCTACCTGTGTGATCCAGTAAAGAAGAGAGGCAGACTTTTTAAACATCCTGGAGTATGCATCCTGTTGGAAAAATGTCTCCTTGAATTCCTTCATCATTACTGAATTCTGTGCCATTCACACCAAATACATAACTTGCCCCAAAAGACTGTCCTTCATCTTTGCGTTGATGGGTTCTCTGAAATGCCTTCTCTCAAATCTTCACAGACAAGGGAAATAGTGCTCTCAAAAGGAAGGGGAGGGAAGCCTGTTTGGCTAAGAGGTCCGAGAATCCTCCAAGTTTGCCTTCCTGTCAGGCTGAGCAATGCATCTGCACATTTTTTTTTCTTTTGATAGCAGAAAGCAAAGTTCAAAGCTAACAAGACATAACACGCCATAACAAGAGAAATGCCACCCACTCTACAGCAGTGAAAGCAAACATCTTCAGATTGACTCAAAGAATGTATTGTGTTTTTTAAGGGAAGAAAATAAGCTTGCACACAGCACACAGCTGGGTCTTGGCAGGGAGGTGGTGAGCAAGCGTTCCACGAGGCTTAAGGTTGGCGTCTATCAAAGTTGCTGAAAGGTCAGTCCTGCCAGCGATAACTTGCTCCCTTATCCTTCCTCTCCACAATACCTATTTCTTTGTAAATGTTTGTTTTCCCCACTGAGAAAAGAAATGCATTATTGAGATACTGGATAAGGGAGCGGTCGAGTGAATTAGCTAAATAAAGAGATTATGTCTGAGACAGAGGTGGGCAGATCAATCAAAACATTTAGAGGGGAACAGAGTCCTGTGGACGGGGAGTAGGGAGGTCAATGTCTACCTGACCATCATGGTGAAGTCTTAAGGAAAAAGGCTCTTCATGGTCTTTATGTAAAATCCTTGAATCAATCAGACACCGGCTAACCCATCAAACATACAAATCCCAAACTGACACCATCCTGTATATTGTGAGATGGAAGCATTACCCATCCATGTATCCCTATGATGTCTTTTTCTTCCCTCTAAAGCTGTATAAACTCATATTCATAGATATTAATTACAGAATAGTTACCATGGAAGATATTTTAGAAATCATTTCAACAAGTCCTCTCAAGTTTACAGCAAAGTATGTGAAATTCATAGAGGTCAATGTCATGTGTTAGTCAGCTTCTCATGATCAAATACCTGACCTAAACAACATAAAAAGAGAAAGGATTTCTGTTTGCTCGTGGTATCTTAGGGTTTGCCCCATGTTGGCTGGCTCCTTTGCGTCTGGTGAGTAGAAACATCGTAGCGGCAAGGCATGGCGGAAGAAAGCTGTTTTTCCCATGGCAACGGAGAAGCAGAGGGAGAGAGAGAAAGAGCAGAAAGGACCAGGGATAAGATGTTCCCTTCCAGAGCACATCTTGCCAGTAATATGCTCCTCCAACTGGAAGGCTCCCCCTCCCAGTTCCCATCACCTCTCAATAATGTCATTAAATCATCAGTCCATCAATGGATTAATCCATTGAGGGGCTTATGACCCAATCCCTTTCCCGAAGCCCCATCTCTGGACATTGCTGCCTTGGGGACCAATCCTTCAACACATGAGGCTTTGGGGGACATTCCAGGCCCAGACGAAGCCACCAGTGATATGCATACGTCTTAAGACCTATCATGTGTGGGACCAACATACCCTTTCAGGACACTGGACTCCCATGAGCCATGATAGAATGGTGCCACCAGGGACTCCTTGTTGGGTTTTTCTTAGCATATGAAGATTTTCTTTGGATCATGCTTACAAGGACAGTGGTTTTTCAAGGAAGTACTGAATTAATTGGGCATATGAATCAAGAAAATGGGTTTTGTTTGACTGTTACATATCTGACATGTGCTGGCAAACGGGATGACTGGCGTTTCAGGGGTACTGTGTTTGTTTCTTTTCCAAGCACCCCTGTCTTGCGACTTGTATCAAGTTGGTGTCAGTGGATTTTTCCACACACAGCTTTAGGGCAGGGCTTCTCTGCCTTTGCACTGCTCACAAATGGGGCGGAATAATTTTAGTTCATGGGGCTGTCCTGTGCACGGGGAAGATGTTGAGCATTCCCTGTGACCCCTTCACACTAGATACCAGTAGCATCCCTGTCCAGGAGTTGCAAGCATCAAGAGATGTTTGCCAGACATTGCCAAATCCACCCTGGCAGGAAGCACGATCCTCCCCAGTTGAGATGCCTGGTTCGGGGTCATGGGACAAGCCCTAATTTGTCTTACTGGAAAAGAAACCTGTTAAAACAAACAACAGTGATAGAACAAATAAACTCATGTTTTAATATGTGGAAGTCTTTCCAAACCCAATCTTTGCACGAATGCCTGCTATGCAGAATGCAGACTATAGTGTGTGTGTGTGTGTGTGTGTGCATGCATGTGCACACGTGTGTGTGCATGTGTGTGTATGTATGTGCCCCTGAGCATGTATGCACTCATGGAGATGGGTGTAAATAATCTGCTGTCCTGTAGACAACATGTCACTAAATAGTGCCCTAATACGTGAATTACTCCAGCAATTCAAGTCCAAAAATGAGCACTTCAGCTGAGGTAGTGGGTGGAGCTAGTCACATTTTTCCAGAGCACTCCAAGGTCCTTCTGCCTAGCTCAGCACTGAGGTGTGGATCATTCTCCTCTGAAACATCAGGCAGCAGCAGCAGATTGACTGGCGTGAGAGAGAGAAAAGAGGAAATGTCTTTATTCCTGCCCTCATATCCCAGAAAAACTCTACCACAAGGAAAAATTAGTGGGTGATTGTTTATGCTGTGAGTGCAGACTTCTATCTTTAAATTAGCTCCTCTTCCTCCCCTCCCTCCTCATTTTCCTTCTCTTCCTCTCTTTCTCCCTCCCTCCCCATCCTCCTTGTCTCTCTCTTTCTCTCTCCCAGTTACCTAGGGATCTTCTGGGGTCTATTTTGGTTCTCTTTCAAAGGATGAAAAAGAATTTGATAATGATATTATCAAATTATATCGTCAACAATGAGGTTTTAGTGGCAACTGCATTACTTATTCAAAGATAGGGTTTACCAAAAAGTACTTTGGAGGAAATTCTTACCCAAGTTTGCATTAATTAAGGCAAATACCTACGGAGCAGTGCCACAGGCATCTGATAAGCAAAGATAACTGAAGTGTAGACATTTTGTGTTGCTACAGTGGGATGGGTGTGTGGTGGGTGGGATCGTTTCGGCATAAGCAAGTCTCCCTGAACATTAGGTATGTACTTGATTCACTTCAGCCTGGGGGAAAATCTAAATTAAAGACAAAAAAAATAGGAAAGGGGAAATCAGAACTAGTTATTTGACCATAATGAAGGCTCATTATTTTCAGCTATAAATGATCTCTCTAAAGTTATGCATTAAGGCCTGTTTCTTACATTTTGCTTGTTTTATTAAGATTTGTTTTCCAAAGTTTGGTTGCATCTTTTCTTAATTGTTTGTATATTCTCTCTCTCCTGTTCCAGTAAAGCAGTGTGTATTTGTTTCCCACTTGAAGGAGGCTGCTGTAACTAGGACTTGACTCTCCAGTACCCAATTACACAATAATGTATAAATATGTGCCCACTGTTATGGATGGAGAAAAACAGGGTCTCATCATTCAAAATAGAGAGCAATAGAACAATCTTCCAGTAATAATGCATTTTTTAAAATAAAAGCAATTCACTACCATGTCTTACCTCATTGAATACTGTCTTTGTCTATGTAGCATGGACATTCGTGTGTAAGAATAAATTGGATGCTTGGTGTTGTTGGTGAGGGATGCTCTTCAGTAGATTCTCTCCAGCTGAGCGTGTGGACTCTGCAGTTAACCTCAAAGTGCTAGCTCAGCCAACTCTTCCAAAATAGGCCCAGGGAGCAGGTGGTTCCTTTCCAATGGGGACATTTGTCATCACAGACAGGATCTAACCATAGAAAAGGGGTCTCTGAGTCATGCTGAGAGCTTGGAGGCAGCATCAAAATGTATGTGCATGGGTGCGCGCGTGTGCGCGCACACACACACACACACACACACACACATACACACTCATTTTTCCGTTTCCTCTCACAGCATCCTTTTGGACAATCTAAGGAAGAAGTCATTTTCAGGCACACCAGGACTTTCATAGGATAACACTGTGCAAAATATAAACTCTGGCAGTTTCTAATTTTACCAGTTCAGGGAGGAGAATTGGAATTAGAGGCAGAAATAGCTAGAACAGACACAATAGAACCACATACCAGGAAGGCTACTGGTGAGCCTAAGCCTGCCCTGTTGTGCTAAATTTTGAGCAACATAGACAGAGGAGGGAGTGAGGGTTTCTGTAGCTCTTGTCAGAGCTGGTTGGCACTTGGGACGTTTGCATGTGCTGGAGAATAAGGTATATAAACGGGAGGGTGATAGCTAGTTGGAGTAATAGCACACAGTCCAGCAGTTTGTTGTTCTTACAACATTTTGTATTTTTCTCTAGTTTCAGATCCCCTTGGGAAGCCCTGCTCCACTCCTGATTTTAGCGAGATTCTCTTTTCCCATTAGCATTTCTCTGCCAAGCTTTCTTTGCTTTCTTTTCTGAAGCAAAGAAATCAAGTAAGTAGGACATTTAGGAAGGTGACCACCAGACTTGAGAAATGCCAGAACAAGTAACAGCTGGAGGCCAGGGCAGATGCTGAGTATAGTTTCAAAGAGACCTTCCAGCTGCAAGATATATAGAGCCAGGTATACTTTTCTAAGCCTCAGGAGTCTTCTAGGAGTTTCAAGGGAATAATTAAAAGGGGGTTAAAGGTGTGACTTCAGAGCTTCTAAATCTTTCTCATGAGAGAGGATGTGATTTCTTCACTACAGTATAGATTTTAGAGACACTTAAATCTGAGTTTATAGTTTGGCCCCGTCACATATTAGCTGGGTATAAAAATACCTACTTCATGAGGTTGTCAGAGGAATTACTTGAACTACATGCTCGTTCCTATCATATTATAGATGCCACAGAAATGTCATGTTTTATGGTTGTAGTCGTTACTATTGTGAATTCTAATTTGCCTCTTCATTGATATCGCACTCATAGTGGAAGTCAAACTAGTAGTAATAGTGTAGGAGTTGGAGGGTAATTTCCAAAACCTAGCAAACAGGGAAACAAACTAACACAAGACCAGAACCAAGGCTGAAGACTTGGGGTTGGATAAAGTTTCAGAATGGTGGCCAGGCTGATTTCTAAATTGGGGTCTTGATATACTGGTCTAAATCTTTTAAAGTCTTTTAGAACATTAAGTTATATGCACTCTTGGCCCCAGTTTTTATTCTCTGTTTAGAAGCAATGTAATTGATGTATTACTAATTTGTTTATAGAAGACAATGCACCACAAATAATTTGCAATGAGGATTTTTTTGTTAGTGTGTCATTGTGGTAGATGTTGGGCTGGAAGCAACCTGTACAAGACAATGGAGAATAATAGGAAGGTCATTATCCAGCAATCACAGACAGGATCTGATAAAGAAGTCTCTGGAAGGCTGTAGTCAGTGCATCTAATGGTGAAACTGAAGACATCAGGGAAGACAAGTAAGAAAGAAGTTGGATATAAAACATGGAAAAGGAAGAGCTCACTGGAGTTCCAGCTGGAGAACCTGGAGCCTGTTTGGGGGCCAGGTGAAACCTATTAAAGTGAAGTGAACCCTTATTGGCTGAATACTACATCTAAACCAGGCAATGCAGGAATTGGCAGAAGCCACGGGTGCCATTTGTGTGAAGCTGTATGTGCACCTTCCTGGAACTTTAAATCACTGATGAGTTGTGCTCCCTGCTTGTACCCCATATCAACAAGGGGGTCAAGGCCATCAGTGACAATTTGAGGGGACATATCCGCTTTCGGCACTGTGCTAATCTTCTGCAATTATTGTTGCTCATTCATGCTTTTCTGGATTCAAAAAACCTTCTGTATGGCCAACCTTTATCCAGAGTCACATTGGTAACTTAGCTGTACTGACACAATACAATCCATCACACATACACTCATTAGCTCCAGGTGAAAGTAAAGTGATGCCATTTTCACAAACCAGAGGTCAACACCAGTATGACATGGATGTTTATCCATGGCACAAAGGAACCTGGTTCTGGAGGGTAAGTGTTCACCCTTATCTAGCCCCTTATGTATGCTAGTCAATGCTCCCTGGAGTTGATCCACATGCCTTGGTATAAGGGTCAATATATTCTTGAGACCAGAAAAGACATCTTTTCCTAGTTAATGAATTTGCTGCCCAAGCTAGTCTGAACTCAGATGCATGAGAAGGCAACCAGAAATCTGTCAAATTATAAATTCTCAAGACAAGGTAAAAGCAATTGTCTTGGTCTGTTTTCTTTCCTATAATTACACACCTCAGATTAGGTAATTATTAATTAGCAGAGATTTGTTGAGCTCATGTTTCTGGAAACTGGGAAGTCCAGGGACATGGTGCTCATGTGTATTTAGCACATAGCAAGGACCCTCTTGCTGTGTTCTAACATCGTGGAGGGCATGATAACGTGGAAAGAGAAACCAAGCATGCTAGCAAGAGCACTGGGTTAAAACAAAGCCAAAGCCCCCATAACATACGAATCCACAAACCCAGGAAGGGATGGATCCATTCACGAGAGCAGAGCTCTTGTAACTTGATTACCTCCTAAAGGTCCCATCTCCAAGGACTGCTAACATATGAATTTTGGGATCAAGTTTCCAGCACAAGAAATTTGAGGTACACAGTCAACCACCATTCTAGCCATTTTGATACTTACAGCTCATATTCTGTGCCATACAAAAGTCTTGTTTGGACTGTGAAGGGCTCTGTGGGAAATGTCCTAGATGAGTTAAGGCCTTTCCTTCACTGGAGGAGAAAACATCACCACAATGGCTCAACTGATATGTTTTGATTTGATGGAAGTTAGGCCGGTCATTTTGTTCAGACGAGTTAAAGCAGCTTGTCAGAACCTCCATGCTTCATTTCTGTGCTCATGCTTCTTGTGTTTGTCAGCCTTTCGTCATTGTGACTAAAATACCTGGAAAGGTCAACCTAGAGGAGTTAAAGTTTATTTTGGGTTCAGGATTTCAGAGGTCTCAGTCTAGGTTGACAGAATCCATTGCTGTGAGTCTTGGGTGAGGCAGAACATCATGACATCATAGTAGAAAGGCTTGGAGAAGGAAAGCTGCTTGGGTCATGGCAGCTAGAGGGGAGAGAGAGAGAGAGACAGAGAGAGAGAGACAGAGAGACAGACAGAGAGAGGCAGAGAGAAAGAAGAAGAGAGACAACGAGAGAGAAGGAGAGAGAGGAACAGAGAGGCAGAGAAGAGAGAGAGACAGAGAGAGAGGGACAGAGAGATGGGGAGAGAGAGATGGAGAGAGAAGGAGAGACAGAGACAGAGAGATAGAGACAGAGAGATAGAGGAGAGAGAGATAGAGAGACAGAGACAGAGAGGAGAGAGAGAGGGGTGGAGAGAGAGAGTGGGAGGAAGAAAGAAGGAGAGAGAAGGACAGAGAGGGGGGAAAGATACACACTATATATATATAGAGAGAGAGAGAGAGAAAGACAGAGAGGAGAGAGAAATAGAGATAGAGAGGAGAGAGAAACAGAGAAGAGAGAGACACACACACAGAGAGAAGGTGAGAGAGACATAGGGACAGAGAAAAGGAGGAGCTAGGTACAAAGCATAACTCCCAAGGGCATGCCCTCAGCAACCTCCTTCCTCTAGGAATGCCCCACCTGCCTACACTTAGCACCAGGTAGTTCATTTAACTCATAAATCCATCAAACGGATTAACCCAGTGATGAGGTCATAGCCCTCCTAATCCAGTCATTTCACCTCTGAACATTCCTGCAGATGAGCTTTCAGAGGGACATCTCATATCCAAACCACAACACCTGTGGAGTCTTATTCACCCGGATCCTAACCAGAAATAGCAATGATTTATTGAAATGAAGCGCACTAGCCATTCCTATGGGGAAGACAATAAGACAATGTTGTGTACCATCCTTTGTCTTAGGGATATATTTCAAAAATGGAAAGAATGCTTACCCCGTAGCTTTTCTTCCATGGTACCTCCTTGTCAACAAGCCAGTCCTCTGAATAAGAGAGATAATGGTCCTACAGGACCTATAGGGGATGGGTGCCAGGACTGCACATGGATTCCAAGATCAAAGAATTCTCAAGCCTCTTATATAATAAAATAATGTGGTATCTAGAGATAATCTACACAACCCTCTCATGTATTAAATCATCTCTAGATGACTTACCATGTAGGAGACCAAGACAGGAGCCATTGTGCACTTTAACTTAAGGTGTCTGATGAGCACTGTCTCAAAGAACCCAAGTCTCCTATTTTGAGTCCTGTCACATGCTGGAGACAGATGCCACATTCGATGGAAAATTTTTTCTCTTGCACCTTGAAAAAGTGCAGTTTTGCTATTGAGTCTGACAGTGAGCTGGCTTTTTTTTTTTCTTTTTTCTTTCGGCATGCTTTCTTTGATATTTGAGCTCTAGAAAAAAATTGAAAGGACCAGGTGGAGGATAGCTGATGTACTTCAACACATTTGTTACCCAGTCACACTTTTGGATTTTTTTCTCCTGTCTGGGAAGAACTGACTCCTTGGGGGTTTTCTGGCATGTTGGTATAACAATACAAATAAGTGCTACAAAAAGCAATGTGAAAAATATACAAGTTGTTCATCGCCCTTAATTGTTCCCCTTTTCAAAGAATGGATTAGTGTAAAATTAACCATGTTCCCATGCATATGACCGCATCTCTTATCTGATACATGTTGGAAGTTTCACAGCATTGAGAGAAACATCCCCAAGGTCTTGAAGACATGCCCATCTTAAATGCACCATGGTGATTTTCCTCCATATGGTTTTATCTAAAGAAATTGGATTCATCTCTCCAAGATCCCCTCCTACTTTGTTTTAGATTCACTGGGCATGGGAAGGAGTGGCTAATCTTGCCTCAAGAGGCTCATATATGCTTTTTATCTGTCTAGAGATAATGAAAGAATACTTTAGGTAACTAATAAGCATTTTTAAAAAATTTCTTCTCCAAAGGTGGGGAAAATGATGGTGCTTATTTAACATTCTCAGAGATATAGTACCACATCATTTGGTGAGAAGAAGGAAAGAAAAGGTCATTGGGATACAGTTTGTGTTTTTGACAAACTGATAGAACACATTTGTTCCAGGTCTGTCAGAGTGAAATACTTAGGGAAATAGAACTGGCTATATTTTATGTGTGCTTAGTTTAAAAATGGAGTGAGTTTCTGTGAAATATGATTTCCAAGTTTCGAAGCCATTCCGCACGGATGCTTTTGATGCTAACATACGCAGTTGTCCAAGGGAGAAATTGATGGCTTATACATGAAGGTGCTCACCAGGCCAACCCGGTGCTGTCCACATGATTCAGTAGGCTCCTGATGGACACCTTTTCACCAGAGCAAATAACACTTCTGAAGATTAATTTGTACAGATCTGTTTTTCTTCTTAATTCCTCTTTTTCTCCGTACAGTAATTTTTAGAAAAAAAAAAATCACTATTCCCCTCTCGTTGCAGATTTAAATTCATGGCATTAATAAATTTCTAGTTTTTCCTCATTTATACTTCCCCACCCCTTTCAACAATAAAAATAAAAGAAAAAAGAAAAACTAGACCCATTGATAGTTAACAGCATCCCCACCCCAGGCCCTGGTCACCATTTATTTCTATCTACCTGGCTTAGCCTTTGCAAGAATATCATGGAAATGGAATTGTACAGATTGCGGTCTTTGAATTTGGCTGTTTGCCTAACACCATGCACAGGAGATAAGTCTATGCTGTTGCAAATATCAGCAGTTCATTCCTCTTTCTTGCTGAATGGTATTCCATGGTAGAGATCCGGCAATCTGTTGCCACATTTCCCAGTTACTAGGCATGAAAATGTGCCATTTTTTTCTGTTAAACTGAGTCACAGAGATGTTACTAGTAACCAGCGCGAAGGTGGTTTTAGTGCACTGGTTGGAATGAAAGCCAGACTAAAAGTTGGATGGAGCATTGGAAAGAGGAGATGGATAATGAATAATTTATGAGCCTTGGCTGTGAAGTGAGGGAGCCACAGAGATCCTTAATTCCAGTGAGAAATAACAGGAAAATGAGATTTTGTTCGTTTTGCAGGAGGAAGATAAGAGATATAAGAACATGTAGATACAGGTTCTTTTCATTTATTTTTGCTATTATATGATGAGTGCACACCTGAAAAGCAAATAGAGTAATCCACATAATTGTATAAAAATAACAGATCTCATGGGAAAATATGTTGGGATTCTTTTCCTAAACACTTTTTGAACTATGTAGCCTGAGCTATAAAATTATACATATTATTATATCAGAAACATCAGCAAAAAAAAAAGATATTTAAGGTCCACTTTTAAAGAGATGCCAGGATGAGTGTAGCATATTACCTTAAAGTAAATCATGATAACGCAATGGGAGGGGTTGCATGGAAGGTTCTGGAAGACAAAAACGGAAGAAGCGCAGACATGAAGGACAAGAAAATGAGGAGCAGTTCCAAGATGGAACGTGTGCCCGGTCACACAGGTCAAAAGATTCCTGGGTGTGAACAAAGCTGTGCACAGTTTTCATTTGTATTTGGTGGATGTATTCGGTACACGAGTGTATTTTGTATTCTCTCACCATTAGTTGGAACAGTGAAATATTAATCTCTGAAAAAAAAGTGTACGAATCAATGCACTGGCACATTCTACCAACACCTCTCTTCTCTTTTCTGATGGCATTTGAACAAATTCATGATAATAATAATAATAATAAAAACTAGGTATGCGTCAGTACAAAGGATGATGTTAAATATAGGGAAGAGAGAGGAGCTGCATGGAGTGAGTCCCCTAACAACTTAGGATCAAGTGGAATCCAGAGCAGTGAGTGTGATATCTCCCTTAATCATGAGGTCTCATTTGGAGGTATCTAGGTCAACGTCCCCATATTACAAACGGACTCATTTGGTAACTCACTGATTGCCACTTTACCTCCCATGTTTAATCAGGAACGTTTTTTCAGTTGTTGAAATCATCTTGCATTTTTTTGTAAGTGTTGAGTGTGTGTCTTGTAAAGGCCATGAATACAGTGGCTATAAGTTGAACAGATCCTAATTAGAGAGTAATAAATATTGTCAGCAGATCTCTTCATCATGATCCTTTTTAAACGAAGCTTTGTGCTTTGTTCCAACACTGTGCCGTGTCCCTCATTCAAGGCTGTACTTAGCTCATCACCCGCAACTGTCAAGCAGAGCTGGACAACACCGTTCAAAACCCAAGTCATTTTCAAAATGGTGATGCCAAATTGGAATGGTTACAGAATTTGAGAAAACATGACCTGGGTTAGGAATTAAGATGGAGCATAAATTCAGTTTCTGCCTGTGTTGACTGTAGTCAGAACAATGCTCCCCGTGATGCTTCTAGGATGCTTTCCTGTGATTGTCTGTTCATGCTTTGATATCCCTCGTTAAATTGGAACTAGAAAAGACAAAGGATTGTATCAACTTCATCTTTGAATGCAAGCTTCTAGTTCCCTATCTAGTTGCTAGAAGATGTAGCCATGACTATTTATTGGATGGGTGGATGACTGAGTCTTGTTTCAGGTTCCATTAATTCATTGGGTGATACCTATCATATGGTAACAAATCGGCAACACTCCTGGTGAAGCATGAAGATGGAGATGAAACACCAGAACCTGAGACAGTTTGAGGAAGAAGAAAGCTAATGGCCTGGAACAGGGGCAGGTAGCAAGAAGAAAGACAGAGACAGCAGGCTGTGTGAGAAATTTTTCCCCCTCCTTTCTGGTCCTCCAACTGTGGGTGGCTGGACCAGCTATATCAGCATCACCGGGGGATATGTGGGGAATGGCAGAATCTCAGGGTCCACTCCAGACCTACTGAACCAGAACCAGAATCTGAATTTGCACTAGATGTCCAGCTGCTCCCTGTGTGTGCTCATCTTGATTTTAGTTTGCTCCACTGTAAGCTAGAGAAAAATAATTCCCTACCTTCAGAGATAGCAAGGCCACAGAAATGTATTTTTGAATGGCTTGTATATAGTGGGTATACAAAAGCAAAAACCAAGAGAACTATTAATAAGAACAAAATAACAGTAATGTGTTCAGACATTGGAGGTGAACAGAATGGGAAAGGAGAACAATTGGGGTCACCTTCTTCTTCTCTCCTCATCCTCTCATGTAACAAGTGCCATGTCACCCTCTCCCTGCCAGGCTATGGCAATGGAGCTTCCAAATTTGTTTTCAAATTCAGTTATGACTCAGGGGACATCTGGCAATGTCTGGGGACATTTCTGGATAAGTGACTATGTGAGAAGTAAAGTACTGGCAATCTAGTTGGTAGAGTAGAGGCTAAGAGTGCTGCTAACCCTGCACAGTCTGTACGCTGCCTCCTCAAGACAAAGAATTACTCAGCTCCAAATGGCAATGTTGGCAACCAAGAAACCCTGAACCACGGTAATGTACAAACATCGATTTCTACAAATAAGTGTTTCTGTAAATGATGCAGTTTTCAAGTGAAGTTCTTCTCATAAGGATACAAATGCAAAGAAGACCTCAAAACACCAGCTAGATTCAAGTTAGGCAGATGGCTTAGGAAAAGGAGCCAATGAAAGAATCAGAAACTTTCTCCAAGAATTTCTGCCCTTCTGTCTAAGTGTGTCCTGTCTTCTAGTCCTTCCACCAAGAAAACGGCATTGATGACTTTCTCATCTACTGGAATCTTATAGCAAAGCTGAGGATAGACTCTTAGAGATTCTGATAATGTGGCTGCAATACATTAGGACATAAAAGGCCACAGATTGTAAATCCAACACTGAACAAAATTGGAAACAAGGCCTTGTTTCCTTTTAGGCACAAAACACTGTTAATGATTTTAGTGTTCAACTTGGTTTTGCCTTGAGTCCTTGGTAAGTGAATATCAACCCGAGGATTCTTTCGTTTACAAAAAACGGTGACATTAGTTCTCTTCAATAAAGCACAATCTGGGTCATAAAAACACTTGTCAAAAGAAAAAAAATCACCTTCATTTATTGCCGCAATGTTGTGCCCAAGTTTCCTGTGGCATTCCTGTTTTATTAATTTTATGATTTTTATGGTTTATTTATAAGCAGAAAGCTGTCCCCGAATGGATGAATCTGTTTACCAGTAAATCAGCAAACTGTAACTGTTGCTATAAAACAAAGAATGTTGTTGAGATAAATCAGAAATGAAGAATTCTAGGTATCCCTAGAGAGCATTTTGGGTAGGTTACATTGGCTAACTCCAACCCTGCACCCATGAATCACGAAGGCTTGCTGGTTTACGGGCCCTGCAAAGCACGCGTATCCTCCTTTTTCCTGCTCAGCACATCTCTGTAGTAATAAATAGGTAATTGGTTTGGTTCTATTATGCACTTTCAGTATTACTCTTTGCAGTAATCACATATAAATCCTTAGGCTTATGGTTTCCTTTATTATAAATTTTTCATAGTTTAACTCCCCATCCTTCCTTCTCAGTTGTGGAGCTTAAGAAAAAAAAAATCCCAAACAGTCAAACTTCATGCAAATATGTTTGCTTTTTGCAATCAATTGGTTTTAATATAGTTACTGCCATGAATTATTTCATTAGCTCTAAGTACATGTACCACGTAAAAGGACACTATTTTTTTCTCCCATAGAAGACTTTCTAGGAAATATCCAATGTAGAGCCACAAATCTTCTCATAATATGAGAAGACTCTACCTTAAAAGGAAATGAGAAAGGATCTTGGAAAATAATTTACAAAAAGCAAAGTTACTTCCTCGTACTACACACAAAACACAGATTTATATAAAAAGTAAGGTGAAACTAAACATCCATTAAAACTAAGGTGAAAAGAATTATACAATTTAGGTAAGAATACAGCAGTTTTGGTAATGCCCAAGGCATTTGAACAAATATTCCCCCCCTGAGTTAGTACTCTAATAATTATCAGACTAGTGTGCATTTATTTATTCATGAGATTTTCTTTTTACATCATGCGTAAAGGTAGCATTAATGGAAGAGAACATTCTTCTGAGTAGGCACCAGAGAAGGTGCTGAAATCACTCACACTGGCCTGGGGCTGGGGCTCAGTGGTGGAGGGCTTGCCTAGCATGTGTGAGGCACTGGGTTTGATCCTCAGCACTGCATCTAAATAAATAAATAAAATAATAAAATAAAGGTCCATGGACATCTAAAAAAAGAAAGAAAGAAAGAAAAGGAATTACTTACATTGGTTTCATCCACTCAGGCTGGAAGCCCTGCCCAAAACAAAGACGAATTTGAACAAGTTACTAGCAGAGGCAAATGGAAAATGTCATATGAAGTTCAGAGGGGTGATTTCTATTTGCCTGCTGCTCTGTCTTCAAGTTTCACTTTTACGTTGGTACCTTATTTCCTCAGCCTTCCCTGCTAGGTTGCCTTGACTGTGAGGGTTAATTATGACTCCTATGCTTCAACGTCTGTCAGGATCCAGAAGATGCCACAGAGGAGATGGGTGTCCCTAAGATGTCCAGGACTGGAGATCGGGTGACGAAAGTCTGCGTTGTCTCCCTTTTAGAAAGAAGTAAGGCGAAACTGCATTGTACGTGGAGTAGCTGTGACCTGTGAGGCAGAGGTTGAGTTTGAAAATGTGTATCTGAAGATGGGGTGTTTCTGGAGAGGGAAGAGGTGAGGAATTGCTTATGAGCATGCATCATCCATTCTCAACAACCGCATCTTGACTTCTTTGGGGGAGATTTGTGTTGCTTTCATCATGTGTGATAGAATCAGAGACTTTATGATAATGAGATAGGAATTGGGAGAGACAGTAAAAGAAAGAGAGTAAACACTGAGTCTCAAAGACAAGCACCCAGGAATCTTTGGAGTGCAGGAAAAGCCGCCAACTGTGAAATGCAAAACCAGCAGCTCTTGGGAACACCCAGGCCACAACCTTGGCCCCAGTCCTTGCCTGCAAAATGTAGCATGATTCAAGGGTAATTGGCAAGCGCTGGGAAAACAGGCAGGAAGTTGTGTAACTCTCCACCTCTAGTGCAGTCCCTGGTTACTGTCCCTTTATAGATATTAGCACTGAGACCAAGCAGTCACTGTAGCTCCCTCTGTAGATGGCGCACATTCTCCCTTGAATGTGGATCTGCTTTCCTAAGCCCGTCTGTGTCTCCAGCATGTGCCGAAGTCCTTTTTCATCTCATACGCCACTTGCCCTGTGTCAAGGTCCCTCTCTTTAAGAGCTCCTGGTGATAGTAAAATGACTCCTAGCGTACCATAAAAGATGAGCACATGATCCCAGTTAAAGCAATTGGGTTCTTTCTCAGGGACTTTAAATACTACAACAGGGTAGAAAAAGGATTCATCCCAGGAACTGGAACCAAATGAGGCAGACAACCAATTCCTGCTGCCTAAATCCTGGTGATACTTCTGCCCTTTTGGGATTCTGGCCCTAATTTTTTTTCATGCTTTTTATTGGTGCATTATAGTTATGCATAATATTGTTATTATAAAATGCATGATCATGTCATTTTGATATAATCATAGATATGCATACTATTGTGGTTCATTTCGGCAAATATGGTATGTAATTTTACTTCAGTCTCCAGGATTTCCCCTTTCCCCCTCCACTCTTTCTCTATTCCCCTCCTTCAAAGCTACTGGTCTTCCTTCTATTTATTGGTAGATTTTTTAAAATTAGTGCTTTATAGAGATACATAAAGGTGAGGTTCACTGTGGTATGTTCATGTATGTACACAGCATAACTGGATCAATTTCATTCCACAGTTCCTCTCTTTGCCGGTCTTTCCTGCCTCCCCTTTAATCCCTTCCTCTGCTCTACAGATTTCCTTCCTATTTTCATGGGATTTGATCTCCCCCATTTCCCCCATGATCTCGATCGAGCTTCTGAATACTCGAGAAAATATTTGACTCCTGATTTTCTGAGTCTGTCCGACCCTGATTCTTTCTGAACTATCAGAGATCCTACTGTTTCAATCCTTCTGGTTTCTTTCCTTAATTTAGCCAGGCTTGTTTTCTATGATGGGGACTAATAAATAAATCCAAATGGACAGTCCTAATAACTAATTTCAGCACCCGACCATTAATTAGGTGAATATGATTTACTTGGAATTGATTTATCCCATCTGGTTGAAAACAGGGCAGATCATTTTCCTTCTTTTCTCCCTCCCTCCCTTCCTTCCTTTCTCCTTCCTTCCTTCCTTCTTTTCTTTCTTTCTTTCTTTCTTTCCTTCCTTCCTTCCTTCCTTCCTTCCTTTCTTTTCTCTCTCTTTCTTTCTCCATCTATGAGAGGACTCACTGCAAAGTGTTAATGTTTTTATAAAACATTTATTAGAGGCATTGTGTAACTGTGAATGTTTGACATAAACATTCAGAATGCCCATATAAATAAAGATACTTCTGTTCAGTTACTCACACTATGGAATGCATTAAAATTTGCCGAACACGATATTCCTCGGAGCGGGAGATGACTGCAGCAGGAGCACCCTCAGAATTATCAGAACCCCAGACACCCCCAGGAGAAGGAGGCGGGGCTGGGCATTGAGTCCGAGGCTGATTAATGGACATTTTGGTAACCAGAAAGGCAAGAATGATTAAAGGATAAACTCATTGTGACATGTTGTAAATGAGGCCATGGCGGGTGGACTAAAATGGATAGGGATCTAACCACATGATGAAATAGAAGCCGAAAACCCCAATTAGGGCCCAGATCTCCATATTGTGGAGAATTAGGAAAAGACAGAGATGATGAATGAAGTTGGTAAAGAGCCCATGACAACTGATTTCCATGCAAAGCCATTTGATGGCAGCCAGGGTGATTGGGTTGGAGAGGAAGGCTGTCTCTTTTATCTTGGAAGATTTCACTGGATGTCATCATCATTTATAAACTTGTTTCCCCAACAGATTGAAGTTTAGGCTTCTCAGGGCTGCTCACTCTAATTTAGAATTGGAGCAACAGATGCATGGGTCAGAACCCAGCATGGAAGGTGATAATTGTTTGGGAGGTCAGCCCTTATAACCTGCACTACATACCAGGCTTCTTTCAGGTATTAGTTAACAACCACCCAAGAAAAAGCTACCATCCTCATCTTGTCCATTCTTCCTCTATGACTCTATAACAACCAGGGAAGAAATTCCTAAGAGCTGTGTGGTTCGCCGTCAGGAGAAAGAGCTTAAACTTAATACAGAATGTTAAGAGTTTAAGCAGTGTTCCTTGTGTCTGTGGGATACTTAGAAAATAAAGTGCAGTGGTCATGAAATGACCAGCAGTGTCAGCACGAAGCACAAAAGATCGCTTATTCTGATTTCTAGATATTGATTACTTATGATACCTGCCCAGCAGAAGGATCTCCTGGCTTTGTGTTTTAGTTTGTAACTTTACAACATATGTGCCCCTTGTAAAGTTTAATAGTCTTTGGATAGGAGGTGTCCCCTAAAAGCTCATGTGTGAGAAAATGCAAGAATGTTCAGACATGAAATTATTAGGCTGCAGCCTACTCAGTGGATTAATCCACTTGAATGGATTAACCGGTTGGTAACTGCAGGCAGGTGGGTGTAGCTGTAGGAGGTGACTCACTGGGCTGTGCCTTTGGGATTTATATCCTGTCCCTGGTGAGCAGAACTCTTTCTGCTTCCTAGTGTCATGTCCTGAGCTGCTCTCCTCCTCCATGCCCTTCCGCCATGATGTTCTGGCTCACCTTGGACCCAGAACTATGGAGTCAGTCAGCCATGGACTGAACCTCTGAAACCACAAAGCCCAAATAAACTTTTCCTCCTCTAATTGTTCTTCTCAGGTCTTTTACTCACAGAAAAGCAAAAGTTAACTAAAGCAGTTATACAGATGAAAAAGTTTATAGGACACTCTTGGTTAATTATTCAGGTCCATACTGCAAGAACCGTTTAGGTCTATCATGAGGCTAACACAATCAAATAAAGCAATCGACTCTGATTATGCAAACATCCACTTTAGAAAACTAACTTCACTGGTTATTTCCTTACATTTTTCAGTTTCTTTAAGGTTCAATTGATAAAGTTCCTCAGACATTTGCCCCATGAAAATTAGCATCTCATTATTTAATATTTACTTTAAACTACCATATACATAACTCATCTGCATTATGAATCTATTTGTTTGCATTTCTTCAGATTGATATACTATCCATGATTAATAAAGAGGGCATTCATTTTCTTTAGAGTGACATTTTGTCAAATTTTAACATTTATGTAAATCTTCTGGATGCCTTGAGAAATAGATTCTACATCAGCACTTCTTAAGCTGAGGTTATATATTTCTCTAAAGTTCCTCTGGGATGTGGGTGCTGCTAAAGGTCCTGGGAGTAGCAAGGCTTAAGTCAGGGGTTGGCAAGCTTTTTCTGGAAAACACCCGAGAGTAAACATGCCTTTCTTTTTGGACTAGGCCATCTCTGACCCAACTAATTCTCCTTTTTTGCTGTGATCCCCAAAGCAGCTAAGACCTTTGAAACACAAGATGGCTATGCTTCAATCTGGTTTTATTTATAGACAATAAAATTTGAAATTTATGTGTTTTTTACATGTCACAATATATTAAATTTGAAACATTTTTTAAAATATTTAAAAATGCAAAAAACATCTTTAGGCCATGAACTGTCTCACATAAGTTGTGGGCCCCTTTGGGCTCGGGGCTGTAGTTTGTTTATTCCTGTGTTAATTCACCGTTGCGTATGACACTGAGCTGTCTAGAAACCGTGGCACGTGCTTGAATAAAGAGCAGTATTTTCCACTCAGTTTCCAAGTTGTTTAGAGGAGTTCTCTGAAACAGCAAAAGATGGAAAGCATTTCATGCACACTTAATATTATCCTGGTTATGTGTCCTGAGAGATTAGCTACTAGGGCATGTTTGGTTTTTTGTGTTTATTTTAATGTCCAGAAATTGCACTTAGAGCATACATCAGCCACCTGTTGAATTATTGTGCATTTAGCGTTATGCTATGGATCCATGGACATGCAAAATACACTTGCCAAGATTTATAGAGATTAAATATTGTATAATTATGGTTTCATTTTGGCTTAGGAAAAAATGGCAATTGCTTCTTGTTCCATATTGCCATATGTCTGTAGAGTTCCCACAAAGACGAAGGTGAACCCCTCCATAAAACCGTTATATTAAGCTGTTGAGACTCAGGTATACTTACTGTAGGGCAATTGGAACATGCTATTGGCAGGACATATCTGGCTAAAATCTCCTCTGAGATTAAGAACCTGTAACTAGCCAAGTGCGATAACACATTCCTGTCATCCCAGCGGCTCGGGAGGCTGAGGCAGGAGGATCGCGAGTTCAAAGCCAGACTCAGCGAAAACAAGACACTAAGTAACTCAATGAGATCCTGTATCTAAATAAAAAACAAAATAAGGCTGGGGATGTGGCTCAGAGGTCAAGTGTCCCTGCGTTCAATCCCGGTACTTCCCCTAAACCTCCCCACAAAAGAGAACTTGTCCTGAGACTATGAAGATACATGTTCCAGTTTTACTTCAACTTCTTTTGGCTTTGAACATGCAGCCCTCTAGCTTTTGGGGGTAATGCACTTTGGAAGACGCAGGAGAAGGATCTAGCCCTAGAAAAATGTAAGCCACTGGAAATTACATCCCTGGCATCCAAGATGTGGCCTGCACCTCCATGCAGCCTAAGTTCCCATAGATTGAAAGTCATACCTTTGTTGACATTTCACTAAGAAATGGAAGAGCAGAAGCCAAAGCAAAACAAGTGTCCTTTTGATGGCGCTTGTCCATCAAGTTGAAGACACAGGCTAGTTTCATATCTGCTCCTTCAAATCAAGGAAATACGGTACTTAAATCTTAGGTGCCTACTGAGTCGAGGATGATCTCATTTTACATTTATATAAGATGATTTTTAGGACGGTATTGTTAATAATATTGATTATGGCATCCAAAACATATATGTTCATTGCTTCGTTTCCTTCTAGACAGACTACTGTGGTTATTTTCCATGTGTGAAGACATGTGGAATGTCTTTTTCAAAGTTGTACAGTTACTACATTGGCTAGGGAATTCTAGCAGCTAAAACAAACGTGTCTGAATATGTGTATTGGCTCCAACATAGTGAAAAAGGAATTGTCACTCCAAAAATGACCCAAATAGGTGTACCTGAATGTCAGGCAGGTTTTCCTCAAGCAAGACTTTGAGGTCCTCAGCTCTGACATCTCAGGGATCTGCCATCTTGTATTTGTAGCATCCAGTTTCGCGTGTAGTAGCCTCTTGCTGGTAGAGAGCACAGGGCAAAGCACGCTGAGAGGTTTTGATGGTGTTATCCAACACCTCTGCCTATATTCACTTGGGGACTAGTCAGCCATGGGACCCCCCAGCTGCAAGGGAAGTTGGGCAATGATCTGTCCCTGGATCAGAAAGAAGAGAGGGGTTACTTCCTACTCAAGCTAGAAATCTTTAGGTTTATAGTCTTCTCTTTCTTAACTGAGCCCACCCTATGCTTCTTAAAGTCTGCAATCTCTAAACTATACCCCAAAGGCAAACAGTTTCCCAGACTCATGATTTAGATGGTCGTGAGACTTTTCCTTTCTCATCTCCTTTATCCCTCAGCGGCTTTCTTATGATTCCAGTGCCACACAATGGGCCATTCTGACTTTGATTTCCTGTGAATTTAGCATGCTTTAAATTATTCAGAGTAATATTTCTTCCCATGCTGGGATTATTATCTTTGCTTTAATCTCCCAACCCATTGTATCAGCAAATGGAACTTAAAATATTCGAGCACCTTGGAGTTTTAGTGTAATGCTTTCAAGGCCAGTTTAAACTTGCATGAGGGGAGGAGACACCTGCTGGAGATGGATGGCCCTAGGTATCCATCACACTCGTACTGCATGGTGCTGCTAGGAAAGGGAGCTCTCAGAAGCCAGCGCCCAGAGACAGCTGGCTTCTTTCCACAAGTGGCTGGTGGAATTGATGAGGCTGCCAAAGACACTAGTGTTTTTCCCATTTCTTTTCCCCACGGAAATTTCTGAATACATGGATGTGTCTGATCCTGGATTCTGAATAGCAGTCTTCATGGCAACTAGCAGAGAGTCAGCCAGGTACACAAGCAGCAGCAGCTCTCTTTGCTCTGTTTCCTTATTAAAATATCTCAGTGACAGGCTGGAAGCCTCAGTCACCAAGCAGCCTGGGCTTTTGCTAATCTTATTTAACCTGCTGCTGTGATGTTTTAAATAATGAATCAATGAGCCAGATGCCTTTGCTGGGCTCTGTACCGCAGACGACGAGTCTCTTCAGGGACTCTGGGAACAACTTCAGTAACATAAAGATGAAGGATAAAACATGCAAATGTTGATCTTATGTGCAGAAAACCCAAAACATTGCACATTAAAAAGAAACTAGTAGAAGTAAAAAGCAAACACCGAATTAACAATTGAGTAAAATTACAGGATACAAAACAGACATAAAAAAATGTCAGTTGTGTTTTTACACAGTAAAACTGAACTATCCAGAAACGAAATTATAAGCTGGGTGCTGTGCCACATGACTGTAATCCCAGTGGTTTGGGAGGCTGAGGCAGGAGGATCACAAGTTCAAGGCCAGCCTCAGCAACTTAACAAAGCCCCAAGCAACTGTGTGAGACCCTGTCTCTAAATAAAATACAAAAAAGGGCTGGGGATGTGGCTCAGTGGTTAACTGCCCGAGAGTTCAATCTCCAGTACCAAAAAAAAGAAAAAAGGAGAAATTACAAAATCAATCTCATTTACAATAACATCAAAAAGAATAAATACTTAGGAATAAGCTTATGCAAGAAGGTGAAAGATTTGCCTCCCCACACGTATAAAATATTAAGGAAAACAGCAAAATGTTGCTGAAAGAAATTTTTTTTAAAGATGTAAATAAATGGAAAGACATCCTGAGCTCATGCATTAGAAGGTTTAACATTGTTAAAATGCCCATATCGCACAGGGGATCTCCAGATTCAATGAAATCCCTATTAGGATGCAAATGGCATATTTTATAGAAAGAGGACACAAACACTATACTTCATAGGACATCTTAAGCAGTTCCAAATGTCCAAAACAATCTTGAAAATGAAGAGGAGTTTTTGAGGTGTCACAATTCCTGATTTAAAAATACATCACAAAGCTATAGTCATCAGAAAGGAATATTACGTGTGTTAGTCGGTTTTCCATTGCTGTTACAAAATACCTGAGACAAACAATTGAGGGCAGGAAAGATTTATTTTGGCTCATGGCTTCAGAGTTTCAGTTTGGCATGGGCTGGCCCCATTGCTTTGGGCCTGAGGTAAAGCAGAACATCATGGTGGAAAAGTGTGGTAGAGGAGGCCTGCTCACTTCATGGCAGTGAGGAGGCCAAGAGGAAGAACAAGGAAGGGGCTGGGACGAGATATACCTTTCCAGTGCATGCCCCCAATGACCTCTTTCCTTTAACTAGGTCCCACAAACCAGGAAGCAGGGACAAGATATAGGATCCAAGGGCACACACCAAGTGACCTACTTCCTCCAAATATGCCCCAGCTCCTACAGTTTCCACCACATGCCAACAGTCCATTCAGCTGTTGATGATTAATCTGCTGAGAAGGTCAGAGCCCTCATGATCCAATCACTTCCCCAAAGCCCTGCCTCTAGACATTGCTGCTCTGGGAACAAAGCCTTTAACACAAAATGCTTAATAAGAAGATTGAGGCTATAAAAGTTCATGCATTTTAAAGCAACTATTGAGTCCCTCCTACAAAGATTCCATATATATGTGTGTGTTTGCAAGACCTTTTCATTAATTCCTGTGAGACTCAAATATCTCTTCTGGATATCATCTGTAGCACAGAGTCTTTGAAACTAGGTCCTAGTTTCACTCTTAAAAATATGTGATTCTGGGGTCTATAACATTCACTTTTCTCTAAAGTCTTCCAACAATGCAAATTGGTTGCAGCTTTGTTGAAAGTACAAAAAACACACCCACTGAAAATTTTCATTTTTACTTAGTTTCAGGATTTATATATGCACATATGTATATACATATGTATATATGTATGTTTATGTATATATGTACACGTGTGGAGGAATAGTTTTCTGCATCTATTATGTATGACTAGAAAGCAAAAAACACAGACTATTCTCCCAATCGTGAAGAGGGTAATATTATGTGTCTTAAGTTCCACCTTATATCAACAAGGAGACCAGGATTCAAGTGCAAATGGCTTATTTGGAACATAAGTCTAGGTGACTGGGCAGAGACTGGAATGAGACAGAGAAAAGAAGGCAACCAGTAAGACAATATAGTCCAAGGAGAAATGTAGAGCACAAATCCATAGTTCTAAATAGCCTAATGGCCACATTATATATATATATATATATTACATATATATATATATATCATAATAGCCATATATATATATATATATACACAGAGAGACTGTTACTTTTAATAGCATATTTGACTTAACCCAATATGTCTAGAATACCATTTATTCAATGTAAAATATTGAATGACCCTCTTTACCTAGATCTTTCCTACTTTTCTTCAAAATGCACTGTACACTTTTTACTGAAAACACATCTTCATCATCTGATCAGATGGTCATGATTTTCAACTCACTTTCCTGATTTCAATGGAGCAGTGGTGTGCGGCTGCCATATTGGTCTGCATTGCAGTAAGGTTGGTGTTAGACGGCAGCTTTCTCTGTGGATGCCTGAAGCTTAGTCCTGATGGAAAATGCTGGCTAATCATGTCCAAGGCATTCAAAGAAAGAGCAAGTGAATTGAGGGATATGTTCATCAGGTCTTATCCTTTGAGGGTTGAGCTCTCTTTCCTGGGAGTTAATGGCACTTGTTATTTCCCGCCCACCAACTGAATTGGAAAGTGTTGTCGAGGGACTAAAGAAACTGGTTGGAAAGTGGTTGGTTGCCCATCAATGGTGAGAATGAGAAGGTGTTGGGGACGGCTGCATGAGCCAACATTACTTACATGGCGACCAAGACAAGGTCTCTTCTTTCCGAGAAAAGTCTTCCCTTGAACAAGGAAAGGCAGCTCCTTAGATGTCTGTCTTTAAATGTTTTTTCAGGTTTACAGATTCCACACATAACTTTAGAAAACACTTTCATTATTTAATTACTCTTAGATCCAAATAGCTCTTCCAGGTATCTATCTGAAGTCTGTAGGGAAATGTTAGTGCCTTGAATTCGGGTTTCTTTTTAAGAACTGGCTGGGCTATTTTCTAATTTAAAATTCATGATTCTGGAAGGTTGCCAACCATGCAAACTTGTCACAGTTTTGTGGGAGGCATGAAAAAAATAGGCCAGTTGAAAGTTTTTATTGTTTTTCCATGATAGATTGAATGACAAATCAAGTTCCCCAATTACTGTGGTATATACTTGTTTCTTATTGGATAAAATAAGAGAACACATTGCTTTAAAAATACATAGGATAAGCCGGGTGCGGTGGCTCATGCTTGTAATCCCAGCACTTAGGGAGGCTGAGACAGGAGAATCGCCAATTCAAAGCCAGCCTCAGCAACGGCGAGGCACTAAGCAACTCAGTGAGACCCTGTCTCTACATAAAAAAAAAAAACACAAAAAATTGGGCTGGGGATGTGGCTCAATGCTCGAGTACCCCTGAGTTCAATCCCTGGTACCAAAAAAAAAAAAAAATACATAGGATAACAGTAGGAAATTCTGGATAACAGGGCTGAAACTGTGACTCTTTGTATGCATATCAAAGCAGCTATTGAGTTCCGCCCGAAACTCTTGGTTGATCTGTTTCTTTGCACACCTGGATTTCACTTCTTAGGTGGGACATTTGTGTGTGGATGTTTTCTCGTTTTTAGTTCATTGATCTTCAATGGAAAGCCCAAAACCATCAACAGAACATTACAGTTAAAGCAAAGAGAGAACTAGCTTTGCATGCTGTGATGTGGGAATAAGTACTCGACATCTTAGTTTCTAGAAATGTGCAATAAAAAAGTTAAAGACCTAGGATGTGTGGATGTTATAAGGAAAAAGGGAAATTAGGTCTTTGAAGGTACTTACCGCCTATATGAAAGATCTTTGGGGCCAGACTTTGAAGGCAGATGCTGCTGGGCATGATCCTATTTTTTTTTTTTTTTTAATTTTTTTTAGTTGTTGATGGATCTTTATTTTATTCATTTATTATTTGTATGTGGTGCTGAGGATCGAACCCAGTGCCTCACGCATGCTACGCAAACGCTCTACCACTGAGCCACAGCCCCAGCCCCGGCATGATCCTATTATTTCAGAGTGGACAGTGGTCTCTTCATACACGCTGAGGGACAGCCGTGAGGACAAAGACTAAGAAATAAATCAAGCAGATGGCTGAACCTGGGATTCTTTAAACAAACTTTAGGCAACAAGCTGTGTGTTGCCTTGTGGGAAGCAGCCATCCCCAAGCCATGGAGAGAGAAGCTGAAAGGAACAGAGGGAACCAAGCATGGGAATCAGCTAGAAGATTGGGTAGTCTCTGTTGCTTCACTATAAACCACAAGGCCAATCTACTGGCTGGAGAGCTGCACTCTCCAGAATGTGTGGGACCTCTCAGAGTAGGCAAAATGGCACATGTATTCTTTGGAACAGCAAGAGAGGGGATTTCATGCTTTGACTGTCCCCCATCTCCTGTCTCCCATGAGTCCAAATGGCTGAGACAGTTGAGGTCCCTGGACTTGGCTCCATCAGGCTGCCCAACAGCACCTGATGGGGCCAGATGCTGCCATTGAGTGTGGAAAACATAAGAGATGGCAGAGATATGAGTATATGGCTTTTCAGCCACAGGAGGCTGAGTCAGGCATGTCTTCCTGGTAAGCAGGAAGTTCTGGGATATAAGAAAGGGCAAGAGCAAAACAGAGAGGGCCAAATCCTTAATTTAAAATTTTCTAATAATTCCTGAATGTAGAAACAAGTCACAGGAAATGTTAATTTTAATAATGTATTTTCCTTAACCCAATTTATCTGAAATACCATTTTGACACACAATCAAAATATAATTATTAATGATGGATTTTACACACGTTTTTTCCTAGGAAGCCTTCCAACACTGGAGGAGGTCCTATAATGTGCATCGGTGATGTAAGTTTTAATTTTAGCAACTCTGCTTATCAGAGTTTATTAGCTATGGGTTAGAAATTAAGGGCCCTGGGGCACAGCTTAAGTCTTGCACTTAGTCCAGCTGTCTTTTAGGTATGAATGAGTCCACAGCTATGCAACATGGAAAGGAGATGCACATTTGGGACTATGTACAAGAGATCAAGTAACCCTGTTTCTGCAAGCAATGCAAAGTAATTTGTTATTTTGCATAAAACATACAAAACAACTAGAGAAATTTTGGGGGAAACAAAGAAAAATTATCATCCCAAAGAATTCTACCCTAAGATAAATATCTAATTTTAGTAGATTATTTATTCATCCAATGTTGCAGCAAGGTGGTAGAAATATATATATTTTTTAATTTTCAAAGAATTCTCAACTTTCTTGAAGATCTTGCCACTAAGACCCTTCTCATGGCTGTTAGCTGGAAGATGTTCATGAAAGAAGGGCTTAAACTGTAAACAATTAAAGGTTTTGTGTTGATTAAAAAAGGGTTTCAGGTTGACTCACTGTTGGTTGGAAAACATTCCAAAGGCTGCCCCTTTTGTTCTTTTCCTAGACACAGTGATACCTAAGATTAAGAGAGAGCATAGAAGATATGGTATTGTATCTTATTAAATAATGCTCAATGTCAGTCATTTACCCACATTTTTTACCATTATCAGTAATTCTTCCAGGAATGTCTTCATTTTGCTTTCTATTTATGAAGGCACTAAATTGATTCCTTCTAGTGAATTGTGTTAGCTTTCCATCACTATAACAAATAACCTGAAATAATTAACTTATAAAGGAAAAAGGGCAATTCTGTCTCAGAATTTTGAAGGTTCCAGTAAATGCTCTGTTGATTTGGGCCTGTGGTGAACCAGCTCCTCATGGCAGGAGCACATAGTGGAAACAAATCCTTCACCTCAGGAGCTAACAAGAGAAAGAGAGAAAGAGGAAGGAGCTGAGATCCATTATCTCTTCCAAGGGCACACACCAGTGACCTAAAGGCCGACCATGAAACCCACATCTTAAAGGTTTCACCCAGTAGCACCACCTTGGAACCAAGTCTTTATCACATGGGCCTTTGGGAAATATCCCAGATGCAAGCTCTAGCGTGAACCAATTTTCTTGCAAAAATTATAAAAAAAAAAAGTTGGCTTATTAAGTAATATTTTCCTGATAAATACTTTGCATTTGGGGTTTTTAAAACTATATTTTTATTAAATATAAAAGAATAAATATAATATATATTATTAAATGCATATATTTATTAAATATAACTACATACACATTTATTAAATATAAATATATATTTATGTATGTATATAAATATATAAATATAAATTTTAATAAATAGATATATATTTCAATAAATATATAAATTCTTAGTTAACATAAATTTTAAATACATATTATTAATAAAAAACATATAGTTCAATGCATGTATTTAAGATACATACATTTAATTAACTATACAGGATAGCATAACCTGGCATACTTCACTACTATAAATGGAATTTGATGAGACAACAAAGATTACCAAGACATTAAAAGTACCTTTCTCCCAGTGATTTTGCTGCGAGATGGTCCCCTTTGAGCTTCGGTGAGATGGCCTCCCTGATGGGAGGGAGAGAGTCACAGTCTGTGACTGCAGGCCAAGATGAATCAGGGTTCCATCCCAGGGCCAATTGCAGTAATTGCTGTAGCTCAGTTTTCTTTACTCTTAGGATGGGATTTTTTTTTTTTTTTTTTTGGTACTGGGGATTGAACTCAGGGGAACTCCACCGCTGAGCCACATCCCCAGCTCTATTTTGTGTTTTATTTAGAGACAGGGTCTCCCTGAGTTGCTTAGCACCTTGCCATTGCTGAGGCTGGCTTTGAACTTGTGATCCTCCTGCCTCAGCCTCTCAAAATGCTGGGATTACAGGTGTGCGCCATCATGCCAGGCTTAGGATAGGTATTTGAGACACTGTTCATATTACCCTTCCAGGTCTCTGGGGACGTCTAAATGACAGGCTATCAATATGCCTGGATCTATCTGGCTTTCCTACAGTGTCCTAGAGTGGTATTGGTATCTATGAGCTTCAAGTGTTCATTCCCGCCACCCTGAAGCAGATTATGGGTCCCGTTTCAGAATAAGCAGAGCACCTGGCTCTATGCCCGAATAACAATAAGTCTAACTTCCATCATCCTTTACAGTTTATAAGGTGTTTTACCATGCATATGGGTGAGCATCTGTTTCTGTTTCTCTCTAACAAACGTACTTCCAAGTACATCTCTCACTGTCAGATCTGGTGATAGAGTGTGTGAGCCCATTTTTGGGGTGAGAGAGCGCACCCCGTTGTGGAATCTTTGCACAGAGCCTATGAGTGAGCAATTCAAACAAGGCATCTCTTCACTGAACCTCAGAGGATAAAATGCCTGACTCAGCATCTTGAACTTCCGTAGAAGTGAACTCATCTGTCCAAGTTGAGCTTGCTTCAATGCTCATGGGTCTGTGCCCTCAAACCCGGCCCTCTCCGTGGTGTTCACTGGTACTCGTGAATATGAGACACGACTTAGGAGAATTACTATCCCAATGACACATTTCATTTTCCAGTTGAATTTTGCCACCAAACCAGAGTATCTCAGAGGGTAAGTGGGAAGCTGGATTCTGAAACCAGAATGTTCTTGGACATGCAGATGGAGGGGAGGGTCAGAGTATGAACTTCCAACGTCCTATCGGGATGGACTCTGAACTTGCTGTGCATGTTGCTTTGGGTTGGTCTTCAGGATAGTTAGTTCAACTGGACTTTAAGTGTAAACTAAAGAGATGTAAGAGTGAGCTGGAAATATACCTTTAGTGACTTCAAACTGGTGTGTGATACTGCCTGGGGCTAATGGTCCTCACCAACCGAAATATCCATACAAGCAAGTAGGTGCTTTGAGATGCTTTTCCAAAAAAAAAAAAAAAAAAAAAAAATGGACCCTTTCCCAGTACCTAGCACCATGATAAGGCTGTGGGATAACTAACAGAATCACTATAGCAACATAGCACATCACAATCAGATGCCCAGGCTGCTCTGATTCAGAGTAGAGGAGTCACAGGGCAAAGGGGAACCATTTTTCAAAATGTTTACAATCATGAACCAGGAGTCTGTAGCCTTCTTCGCACCAGCCGCCAAGAAGAAAAATCACCCCTCGCCAGGCATCTTGGAGCTTGTCAACTGCTAGTCCCATGCACAGAGATGGCCCGTCTGTGGCAGCTCGGATGGGCTGCCCTGCCAATCGTTTCATCAGCAAAGTATCTCCAATTAAACGCAGTTTTCTGCTTTGACGGCCAAAGCCAATGCTGATAGTGTTTCAGGGTGCTCGTAATTGCAAACTTGGCTCATTTACTAATATACAGACCAAATACTGGATGCAGGAAGGAACTGATGGGTCCCTCCCCTAGTTTAATTCGGAACGCCAATGACCTCCCGTTTTGCAGAAATCAGAGAATCTATAGGAAGCTGGAGTCTCTGCTTCCACCTTGGTCTGCCCTGGGACGGGCTCAGGGGTGGTATCTGTCGCTGGGTCCTGAATGTCACGTACCTGCCAAGTTCTTGGTGATGAATGCCCTCTTGGGGGTTTATACTCCCGCGGAGGGTTGAAGAGGGGCTTGTATTTTCCGTGAGCCTGCTTCCCTCGTTGGCCTTATAAGGATCATCATACATCACAGGGTTGTTGCTGACAGATGGAAAGAGAAAAATGTGGATGGAACTACTTTGCCAAATGCTTGATTTATAGTGGCTGCTCCGCGCCTTCCTTCCCTGTCCTAAGACACGTAGCCCAGTCCGGAGGCTCCGTTATTTACAAATGAAATCAGGAGTTTCTGGACACCAAAGCCTCTCTTTTATGATTCCTGCGATTCCTGGGAAGCAGCACCAAGCATTTAATGGCTGTCCTTTGAAATAAGAAAAGAGATTAATGATCTGAATTTATATGAGTACATTTCAATATCTTAGGACATTAAGCTCCATAAAATTTATCTGGTAATAATATTCCTTCATGAGAGGAAAAAATGCATTAATTTTTAAAAACAGCATTATCATGAACTATTCCATATAAAGTGGATAAGTTATAAGCAGTAACAAAAATACTCACATCCAGCAAACCCACATCCCAACTTCAGAAGCAGAACATTTAAATGTCATTGAAGACTTGGGAATGTCCCTTTCCAAATATGTCCTCCTAACTACCCTTATTATCCTACACATTATTATCTTCCTTTCCTTTAAAAAGGTTTTGGAGCATATTATGTAATTCCAAACAATGTGTTGTTTAGTTACGCATGCATTTTATACTTTAATACTGTCAAGTAGCATTGCTCTTCTCTGACTAAACTTGTTTTCACTCAGTATCCATCCATATCGATATCAACAGTGGTGTTTAGTAGTGTTCCTCTTTTCACATTGATTTTGTGTGTGTGTGTTAGCTTTCTGTTACTATAACAAAATACCCAAGATAATATGTTTGTGAAGAGGAAAGGTTTATTTTAGCTCACAGTTTTGGAGGTCCCAGTCAAAGACCATTTGGCTCCATTGGTTTGGGCTTGTGGTGAAGCAGCTCATTCTAGCAGGAGCATGAAGAAGACAAAAGTCTTTCCTTCATGGGTAGGAAAGAAAGAGGAAGAAAAGGCCCAGGGCTCCACAGTCCCATCCAAGGGCATGTCCCCAAGAGCCTCCCCTTAAGTCCCATGTCTTAAAGGTTCTGCTACCTCCCAAGAGCACCACCTTTAACAGAGGGGCATTCCACATGCAAACAATAGCAGTCTATGATATATGTATGTTGTATTTATACCATGCATATGCAAACATTTGCTAATAAAACTATAAAGTCAGTGAAATTAAAACTATGTCATAGAACTATCTGTACACACATAAACACATACAGAAATACACATGAATACATATTTGTGCAAATTCATGTTCTCTTAATAGAAACACCATAATCTATTCACATGCTGTTCTTGATGAGGTCATCTGGGGAGCTTTCTATTTTCTTTGTACTATGGTATGCAATTACAGAGAACAATTCTGTGATGTTCGAATGCATATCCTCTCTGGGCACATTTTTAAGGATTTCTGTGAGCATTTCTAAGGGGGTGCTTAGGAAGGAACTGCTGGGTCACAGAGGATAGGCAAAGGACTATTCCAAATCTGTTTGTGAAGTGATTGTACCCGGCTGTACTCTCACTGGAAGAATTTGAGAATTTTTCTTTCTGGGGTGGGTACTGGGGATTGATCTCAGGGGCACTCAACCATTGAGCCACATCCTCAGCCCTGTTTTGTATTTTATTTAGAGATAAGGTCTCCCTGAGTTGCTTAGGGCCTCACTAATTGGCTGAGCCTTGCTTTGAACTCATGATCCTCCTGCCTCAGCCTCCTGAGGCCACTGGGATGACAGGCGTGCACCACCGTGCCTGGTACATTTTGTTTTTAATTTGTACTGCGATCCTCTTTTAGACCGACGTATGTCTAGGCAAAGGGCATGTTGGATCCAGCCTGATGCAGGGATTATGAAGGATGGGAATCTGCACCTGATATCTATCTTAAAAGACCCAAGCTCTTTGAAAAAGCCACCAGCAGTCTGTAACAGTAAAAAGAACAGCAGAGAGTTGTTGAAGGAGCTCTAAGTAAAATATGGCACCATTTCAACGTTGTGGAAGCAGAGAGCAGGCCGAGCAAACTGGAAGATTCAGGGCAGAGGACGTGCCTTTGGGCATCTCTCTCACAAAGACGCTGGTTAACTGCGAAAGGGGTAAATGACATGCAGATAAATGAAAGGAACTGCACTCAATTGGCTTTGGACTGAATAAGAGACAGTTCCAGCTCAACATAAAACTTAAACACCTGAATTCACCTTTATTTGTTAATGCTAATGAAAGTGACCAAAGAATATGGAACCAAAGAAAAATTTATTTCCGAGAAGAAGAAACTGGTGCTTCTCCCATGCAAACTAGAGGTCAAAGGAGAGGGAAAGGGTGGTCAAAGCACAGCTCACACATAGGAGGAGAATTTCACCCTAGACGCAACCCTTCCAATATGTAGTCCAGGAGATGGGGATTTGAGCCAGGCATGGTGGTGTGCACCTGTAATCTCAGTAGCTTGGGAGGCTGAGGCAGGAGGATGGGAAGTTGGAGACCAATCTAGGCAACTTAGTGAGACACTGTCTCAAAATTTTTAAAAAAATTATATATATATATATATATATATATATGACGATGTAGCTCAGTGGGAGAGCACTTGGCTAGCACGGACTCCCTGGGTTCAATCTTCAGTACCATGTGCAAAAAAAAAAAAAAAAGATACATAGATAATAGATTGAGATTGAGGCTGGGATCCATATGATGCTGAAGGTTATCAATGCAGAGGAGGAGAAAAAAAATGCTCATGTGAGGGTTCTTTGTGAGGTGAGCAAGGGAAGAGATTGCTTAGCCTCCCTCTGAGGTGTGTTCCCACCTGCTGTACAGGTTAGGGGTTTGGCAAAGTCCTGGAAAGGGGGCACCCCACACCAGAGGCTCTGGTGTCTCCTGTGTCAGTTAAAGACAGTGCCTGGGATTACATCCAGCTCCCATCAGTCACCCCAAACAAAAACCGGTGGCTCGTCACCAGGGAGGCTGCCACCCCGACCTTCACCTTCCTCCCCAGGGGCCCTGGCATTGTCCACAGAGAAAAGAGGACTTGCAGGAAACCTAACTCATCTCTTGTTTGTTTTTCTTTCATTTATTCAAGAAGTTTTTCAGTCAGGAAGCCAAATAAGTTTTGCCAGAATGCATTTCAACTCCGTAAGCAGAAAAAGGTAAGACACAACACTCACCTCCTTCCAAAACAATAGCTCATGGCTGTGTGGCTGTGCTTAAAGATCAGCAGAAATATTCTGAAGGATACTGTCAATAAGATTGAAAAGACTGGAATGGAGGCCGTCCTGGAAAGGGGAGCTGCAGATGGAGGACACATCAGGAGAGGGGGAAACGGGCTCTGAATATTTAAAATGGCATCGGAGCAGGAAAGTGTATATTGGGAACCGAAAAGGTTGAATCAGAAGATGAAATCTGGAACTCCTCATCATTCCGCTTTTTTAAAAAATAAAGAGATGAAATTGACGCAGAGGGAGAGGTGTTTCAGAGGCCAGGCCCTGAAAGTCCGTATCATTGCAACAGGCCAAGGAAAATCACTGTAAGGAACAACAGATCCAATGCATTCTGGAGAACGGACTTTCAAAATGTTCACCATCTCTAGCAATTAGAGAAATGCAAATCAAAACTACTATAAGATTTCATCTCACCCTAGTCACAATGGCAATTATCAAAAATACAAGCAACAATAAATGTCGGTGAGGATGTGGGGAAAAGGCACACTCTTTCATTGCTGGTGGGACTGCAAATTGGTGCAATCACTCCGGAAAGCAGGATGGAGATTCTTCAGAAGACTTGAAATGGAACACCATTTGACCCAGCTATCCCACTCCTCGGTTTATACCCAAAGGACTTAAAATCAGCATACTACAGTGACACAGCCACATCAATGTTTATAGCAGCTCAATTCACAAGAGCAGAACTGTGGAACCAACCTAGGTGCCCTTCAACAGATGAATAGATAAAGAAACTGTGGTATATATACACAATGGAATATTACTCAGCCTTAAAGAAGAACAAAATTATGGCATTCGCTGGTAAATGGATGGAGCTGGAGACTATCATGCTAAATGAAATAAGCCAATCACCCAAACCAAAGGCCAAATGTTTTCTATGATATGAGGATGCTAATTCACAATAAGAGGTACTTTGAATTAGGCAGAGGGGAGTGAAGGGAGGGGAAGAGGTATGGGGGAGAAAGGATAGTGGAATGAATTAGACATTATTGCCCCATGTGCATATACGACTACATGACTAGTGTGATCCTACATCATGTACAACCAGAAGAATGAGAAGTTATTCTCCATCTATGTATGATGTGTCCAAGTGCCTTCTACTGTCATGGAGAACTAATCAGAACAAATTAAAAAATTAAATTATAACAAACATTTTTTTAAAAGAAAGGAACTTTCAGATTTCCTGGTGAGCAAGACAAAATTAAAGGCATCCGTGTAATCCTGGCTTTTTGTTTTTGGACACTTTTTTTTGTTGTTGTTATTTTGTAGAAAGAGGGGCACACAGGACGAGAACATCAATATGTGGGCAGAAAGTTGTATTTTCATTTGGATTGCTGTTATTGCTTTTATTGGTGCATTATAATTTCACCCAGAGGTGAATTATGGATTCAATATGCCATATTCGTGCATGCCCATGACATAAGTGAATTAATGACCTTCCCTGGGACCTTCCTCTTCCTTTCTTTTTTTCTTCCCTCTGATCTATTTTTCTACTCTATTGGTCTCCCTTGTATTGCTTTTATTAATATTTTAAATATTTTAATTGGTACATTATGATGATATGCAAAAGAAGAATTCATTGTGGTCTCATCATATGCGGGCATAGCATAACTTGTGATTTAAAAAAAAAAACATCTTTGCCAGCCATTGTGGTGCACGCCTATAATCCCAGTGACTCAGGAGGCTGAGGCAGGAGGATTGCCAGTTGGAGGCCATCTTCAGCAACTTAGTGAGGCCCTCAGCAAGACTCTGTCTCAAAATAAAAACATAAAAAGGGCTGGGGATGTATATAGCTCAGTGGTGGAACACCCCGGGGTTCAGTCCCCAGTAAAACAAAACAAAAAGCCAAGCATTTTAGAAAATTCTAAGTGCTCTCTGGCAGTATAAAAATATTACCTGAAGAGGGAATAAAAGATAAAACAACAACAACAACAACAATAAGACTTCTTTTCTGACAGAAAATTCCAGAACACAGTATTGCAATAAATAGAATTACAAGAATCAATGATTATGACATAAGGTTCAATATTCACTTACGATACTCATTTAAAACAATAATAAAAACTTAATAAAAAAAAGTTTAAAAGTACTGAAACAATTTAACAGCCACATTATTGTTGTCAAAGCTACTTAAAAAAATTCTGTAACTTCTGGATATTTGTGATGGAGCTCACCACTCATTTGTCAAGGTAAATTCTTGATTCTAGGAATGAGATTTGGGCAGTAAAGAAAATACAGATCCCTAGGGACTCACACATAAAGACAGAATCCAGCCAGACATGGTGGTGCACACCTGTCATCCCAGCAGCTTGGGAGGCTGAGGCAGGAGGATCGCGAGTTCAAAGCCAGCCTCAGCAACAGCGACCCTAAGCAACTCAGTGAGACCCTGGGGTGGGGGATGTGGCTTAGTGGTCGGGTGCCCCTGAGTTCTATCCCTGGTACCAAATAAAAAAATAAAGAAAGGAAGAAAGGAGGGATCCATAGCAGATGAGAGACTAGTGATTGTGTGAGCTGGAAAGCAGGTGGACATAGTGTAACTTCACTAAATATACCAAAGCTGACACTCCCTAGATTAACAACCAGAGGCTAAACATCTGGGCATAAAGTGACTTCTCCAAGAAGCTGGACCAAGAGTGAGACGGATTAAAACTATGTATGTAAAGTAGGTGGATTTCTGAATCACATGGTCCCCACAGCTCTTACCTATGTTCTGGGATAAACCCAGTTTACTGCCTGAAGATTCTGATCCAGTTATATTCTGGATTGAAGACAGCCATAGTGGGTCCAACTGCATGGACATGAGATCCCTTGAACTGGTTCCAGAGCTCCCTGGTTGTGTCTTCTTTCCTAGATTCTTCTTTTCTTATTTCATTTTCCATCCATTCGATTGCTACACCATGAAATCCATTAAGTTTGGTTTAAAATTTTTTTTTTTTTTTTAGTGGGGGGATACCAGAGATTGAACTCGGGGGCACTTGACCACTGAACCACCTCCTCAGCCCTATTTTGTATTTTATTTAAAGACAGGGTCTCACTGAGTTGCTTAGTGCCTCGCCATTGCTGAGGCTGGCTGTGAACTCATGATCCTCCTACCTCAGCCTCCCGAGCTGCTGGGACCCACTAAGCTTTTTTATCTGTGATGTTTGTAATTGGTTATTTGTTGGTTAGACTGTATTTTCATCGCAGGTATTGCAATTTCTGTCTCTGTAAGTTTTATGGGGCCATTTTTCATTTCTTCTCAATATCTATTTTTTGAACACATTGAATGCATTTATAATGATCGTTTTTAATATTCTTTTCTGCAAAATCTTAACTTGGATGTCAGTTTCTATGAGTTTGTTTCTACTGATTGATTATTCTATCTTTATTTTTCCTTTTTGTTTTTTTCTGGAAATTTTCTCATCATCTATCTTGTACATGAAAACTGTCTTCATCATTATCATTTGTTAATGTAATCTTATTTTGTTCATCGATGTTAAAATAATAATCTTTGTGACATAAGTATTATTTACAAATGTTTATTCCTGCAGCTTACACTTGATCTGTTTGGAAATATCCATCCATGCTCACGTTTTTCCTAGGTAACCCCAAGGCTTCTTAGAACCAAAATAATAATAATAATTTAAATCTAATTCTTGGCACCATTACATCCTTGAAACAGAATTATTTATTTGGATTTACAATACTTACCTCTTCCATCCATTCCGTCTAGTATAAGCAAACATCTTTGACATTTAACATCTTCAAAGCTTTATTCAATTCGCAGAACAACATCACTAAAATTAAATAATTTCAGTGCAGGGCAGTAATCTCTAAAGATAAATTTAATTTAATCCTGAAATAAAGAACAGCTGAACATAGTAATTGGGGATTATTAGAATTTAAAAGGACAGATGGTATGTGTTTAAATTACCCAGAGTATCCTGAGAAGTATATGTACCTTTCATGCGCTCTAAGAGCAAAATTGCTTTCAGAAACCATCGTTTTCTTGCCAATGATTGATGTCACTTATTTTGATAAGCTTCATGAAAGTGTTCTACCTGAAATCAATATGTGTGTGCATGAAAATACTTTATTCCACTGGAGGGTTTTTAATTTTAATTTTTATTATTTTGGGGGAGATGTTTACCAAGAATTGAACCCAAGGGTGCTTAGCCACAGAGCTACATCCCCAGCCCCATTTTATATTTTATTTAGAGACAGGGTCTCACTAAGTTACTTAGGGCCTCACTAGTTGCTGAGGCTGGCCTCTAACTTGCGATCCTCCTGCCTCAGCCTCCCAAACCCCTGGGATTACAGGCGTGCACCACTGTGCTCCCCTCCACCAAGTTTTATGCCTTCTTTTCCAGCATCCTGCATTCATGGCGTCTCCTTTCTCTGAGCTCCTTGGTCACCCTGTGTGGGTTTGTGCATGAGAGAACAAGACAGTATAGACATGTCTTTTAATGCCCGGGAAAGCTCTCAGCACCCTTTTCTCCCGGTCCTGCCGGGGCGCCCCCCTCCGCGGACCTCTTGCTGCGGGCTTGTTCTGGAAGCTGTTTATTAGCTTGTGCAATGTCCACCTCCAGGATGGGTTTGTCCTCACTCCCTGTGTTATTGCTGTCCCTCCTCCTGCAGCCCCGATGGTTCTGACTGGTAACAATCCCGTCTGCCCTTCTCTCTTCCTTGAACTTGCCGTGTATTTTCTTTTCCACTCCGACTCCCTGTGTCTGTGTTTCCAGGGGTGTTTTAGTTTCTCAGCTGCTGGACACAGCCCGCAGGTGCCTCGTGATTCGACCCTGGAGACGGTCTTCCCGCTCCTTACTGCTGCTCTCTGCATTTCCTACTCGCTTCTTAAAACCAAACGATGCCTGGGTCCTCCGAGCACCAGCCCCAGCGCCCTGTCCCTGGAACCGCACTGCAGTCTGCGCCTCGGGGTTCTTTGTGACAGGGTTCTATTCAGGGAATTGTCCCATTTCCACCCCTGGTTACGTCTGAGCTGAATCTTCTCCTGGCTGCTCTGATGGCCCTAGACTGATTCTCAGCTCCACCTGCACTTTGGTGGGGGAAATGGAGCAGCTGAGGCCTGCAGCCCCGGGACCTGGATGCCCAAACCCAGAAAGCGGTTATGTGTCGCGTGAGTGCTCCTGGGCTGCAGCCCTTTCTCTGGCTGCAAACTCTCCAAAGACCTGGAATGCCTACTGCATTTTCTTTGCCCTGCTATTTCTCTGCAGGACCATAAAAACAGTCCTGGTTCCAGGGGGAGAGTAACTTAGGAAGATCACCTCCTAAGATGGGCTGGGGTTCTCTCCTGCTCCTCCCAGGTCCCGCGCCCTCTCCATCGCCTCTGCTCTGTGCCTCAGCTGCGGACCAACTCAGATGTCCCCCGTGACCAGCCACTACATGCACTTCTTCAAAACTCCCTTGGGAGTCCCCCCTGAAAATAACTTGGAAAAACAATACACTTCCCCATCTGTTTTAAGGTTGGCCTCTGAAGTTTTTCGTATGCTGAACACTGGCAAAGGGTACTGGTGTATTCTGTCATATTGTGAGGGCACGTTGCACCTGCAGATTCACATCATGGTATTTATGAAATCCTGACGCATGTCCCTGATGGTGTTTGGTCTTGTGCTTTAGTGTTTCTCCAAATTCCACAAGTCCAGAGACAGTTCCTGGATGATGGTGAAATAGGAGGAAAAAAAGGAAGAGAAGGAGGAGGAAGAGGAGAAGGAGGAGGAGGAGGAGCAGGAGGAGGAGGAGGCAGAGAGGAGGAGCAGAAGGAGGAGGAAACAGAGGAGGGAGAAAAGGAGGAGGAGGAGAGGAAGAGGAGGTGGAGAGGAGGAGGAGGAGGAGGAGGAGGAGGAGGAGAGGGGAAGGAGGAAGAGGAGGAAGAACAATTTTGTAATTATGACCCACAAGATATTCTTTTAAAAACAAACCATTATTATTATCCAAAGTCCATAGTTAACATTAGGGCTCATTCCTTATTATTATTATTTTGTCTTGGAGATTGAACCACTGAGCTACATCCCCAGCATATTTTATTTTTTATTTTGATACAGTGTCTCCCTAAGTTGCTGAGGCTGGCCTTGCGCCTGAGATCCTCCCACCCCAGCTTCTTGTACCCGTGGGATATAAGTGCGCGTGATCACGCCCAACATAGGGGTCACTCTTGGTGTTGAACATTCTGTAGGGCTTTTGTTTTGGCGCTGGGGATTGAACCTGGGGGCACTTAACCACTGAGCCACATCCCCCGCCCTTTTCATTTTTTGTTTAGAGACAGGGTCTCACTAAGTTGCTTAGGATCTCACTAAGTTGCTGAGGCTGGCCTCCAACTTGCCATCCTCCTGCGTGAGCCTCCCGAGTCGCTGGGATTACAGTGTGTGACACTCGTTCTGTAGGCTTTGACAAATGTATGATGATCTGTATTCACGAAGTGTCATGCAGAGTAGTTATGATGCCCCATGGATCCTCTGTGCTCCCCTATTCACCCTCTCCAGCCCCCTGTCAATCACTGATTTTTTCATGGCCTGCATAGTTTCACCCTTTACAAAACAGGATGGAACTGGAATCGTGCAGCCTGGGACCTTTTCAGACTGGTTTTTCTCACTTAGTCATACGCATTTAGGAACTCTCCATGTCTTTTTTACGGCTGGATACCTCATTTATTTTGAGCACCATTTATTTTGTCTACCAAAGGATGTCAGGCTGGCTCCTGAGATTTGGCAATTATGAATCTGTCAGCAAGAGCAGTGGGCTGCTCTTTGTGTGGATGGAAGCAACACACTTGGGTAAATTCCAAGGAGCGCAGTTGCTGGATGGCAAAGCCATGTTTAGTTTTGTGAGGAACTCCCAACTTTGAAAGGGACCTACCGTTTTGCAGTCTATGTGGTTTCTGTTCAGGATCTCAAAGGACATCTGGCGCACAGACGACACTAATAACTGTTTGTTCACTACTATATTTTACAAAGCACCTGGGCTTTGAAAATGTGGGCTTCCCAGCCAAATCCCTCCTAGAGTGAGTGCCAGGAATCTGCCCGTTGAATCACTCTCCAGGCACATTAATGCAGGTGGTCTGATAATAGCGTGGACCTCCCTGAGCTGCCCAGCCACTTCTGAACAGTGTTACTTCTTAGTTCTCACTCTCCACATAGCACAAGCCCCCAAATTGCTCCTAGATTGTCTTTCAAATCAGCAAGACTGCTAGAATGGCAGATAGGATTGGACTTCATTGCAAATAGTTATATTCAGGAGAATGGAGATCCCTGGACACAGATGTACATTCAGAATGGAGAACTTTGAGAATGTTCGCCATTTCCAGGCGTACTCGAGAAGCTTACATCCTAATGGGAATATTCAACACGGCTCTCCTGCAACAGACTTTAACATGTGCTCAGATTAAAAGCTGCACTGAGATCTGGCTTTCTGCTCTGCTTTGCAATGATGCACATCAGCAACTTAGCATTGAGGCACTATTACTCTCTGAACTTGGACTGTTTTAAATGCTGCCCATTGATGAGAATGATATCCAAAGTCATGCTTTAGCTGTGCTATAGCTTGAACCTCTTTTAACCTGGGCTAGATCCTGGGTAGCTGTGGTCTATCACGAGTGCAGGTCAACTTCTATGCAGAATATCTTCCGTGGACATTTATAAAAAAAAAAATTTTAAATTTACATGTTTTGTGCTTATCGCTCAGCTAAAGGTGCTGACCCTAGGAACAGATGTTGGAAAGATCTTGAGGTGAAATTCTGATTTTCTCTAGGATGAGAGATTTGAGTGAGGAATACTGGAGGATTCTCTAGGGCGAGGGGCTCTCTTCATAGTTCCTATGTTCTTTTTTCTTCTCGCCACTAAGTTATTAGGAAAATAAGTCGTTTCTCCTATAGAATGTGCATATTTTTGATTTTACAAAATGCTTTGTCCTGTTTTATGTTTTTAAATGGAATTCCTTTCAATAGAGAAACAGTACATCTCTTCTCTGTAACAGCGGAGTCAAATCCTGGGCCAAATCCTAGAGCTGTTACTTAAGCTGATACTATTTGAGTCTCTGGCAAAAATTAGGAGGCATTTGCTGAAAATACAGGTTTCCCCAAGGATGCCATGGAAAGCTCACTTCTTCTCTGAGATGCAGGACTGGCAGTTCCTGGAAATTCCTTGACCATATTATATCTCATCTCAGCCCCTTTTATCTGAAAGAGCTCAGGAGTGTGAGCTCTTAAATCTTAGCTTCCTTGTGCATAAGACAGTGATAATTATGAGACTTGCTTTTTATGGTATATGTGTGGATCAAATGTTGTGAAAATTTAATGCCAATACAAACCTTAATGTGATTCTTTTCATATAGTTCTCCATGACTACTTGCTCTTAGTTTCACTATCCCCACTGCACAGATAAAGAGACTGAGGGTCAGAGTAGCTCAACTGTGGAAAAAGGTCTCCAGGTCTAAGATCAGTTCCAACATCGTTTCCATAATATCTTGCTGCCTCCTTGTGGACAAGCCCAAAACAAAGCACAGCTGGAAAGCAAAACAATTAGAGCACTTTGTTTCAAGTGGATAAACTCTCAGAGGTTCTTTACTAAGTCAATCAGTGCCGAGGGTAGAGGGTGGGATCTATAATATGCTGCATCCTTGCCACTGTCTCATCTATTGTGAATGTAGTTGAAATGAAGAATTGGTTTTCAAATGACAGATGAAAAGACAATGCTAGAAATGAGTCAAGATTTTTAAAAAATGCAAACAGATTTAAGTGGAAGTGTACATTTGAATTATGACATTTATTCCCAACATATACACATTTCTGGATTTGGTCCCAGAATGAACGACTTTGCAATGATCAGGTAAGGTATTTTTAGATTTGGAACCTGCTGTGAAATGTAATGTGGGTTTTTGCTCAGTGGTTAGAATTCCTATCTGTTCCTTCAGGGAGTTCTTCAATCTAGGGAAAGAGAGTGGGTAGATCTTAGCCTGTTCCTTTGGGTGCCAGGTTTGGGGATTGGACAAGAATGGGTGGTATGGGGACTTTTGTCTTTGTGACCCTAGTACAGCGCTGAGCGAATACTGTATGCCCTCAAAGCTGTGTTTTCCACAGTCCAGCCACTCTGACCCTCAGTCTCTTCTTCTGTGCAATGTAGATGGTGATACTAAGGCCAATCCTCTGTAGAGACACCCTTGTCCTGGGGCTTCCTGTTGCTGCGTCCGTCCTCATGGATGGAAACCATATGTAAAGCCAGCCCAGGTGAAGACTGTGCGCTCAAGAAAAGCGACTCTTGAGCCAGTGCCCGGGACAGCATATTTCCTTGTGCAATTTCAATTGCATGACATCCTAACTCTGTGCTGTCATGCTAGAAGGGCTACTTTCATGACAGTAATGGTAGCTCTGAGTTCATGGTGAAATAACACATTACCTCCAGGAGCACAGAAGAGGTGGACTGCATAATAGCTCTTCCCAGGGGAGCTGGCGCGGGGAGAGAGAGAGGGAATCACACAGAGATTAAGGAGATGGCTCTGTGGCCGGGTTCCTATAATTAGCCTGGGAGAAGAATCCCTCCCAGTCCTTTGGGTCTCATGGAAACATCCAAGTACTTGAACTGGATGTCCCTACTGTAGCTGTCTCTCAGCAAAGTCCTTTGAGAATGCCATTTCTTGGGCTCCCTTCTGCAAAACGACCTTGCTGTCAGAGAGGTCCAATGCCTTTGCCCTTCTCCTACGAGGAAAGAGCATCATTGCGTTCCACCAAAAGCCACAATGATCTCCGTTCTTGGAGGCTGAGCTGGGCGCGGTGGCACATGCCTGTCATCCCAGCGGCTTGGGAGACTGAGGCAGGAGGATCGTGAGTTTAGAGCCAGCCTCAGCAAAAGTGAGGCGCTAAGCAACTCAGTGAGACCCTGTCTCTACATAAAGCACAAAATAGGGCTGGGGATGTGGCTCAGTGGTCGAGGGCCCCTGAGTTCAATCCCCGATACCAAAAACAACAACAACAAAAAGGAATGGAGGCTGAGACTGAATCTGGCTCCCAGCACAGCCATTGGGCTCACCACCCCAAGTTTATCCTTTAGATGCTGGTAAAACCTGAGATTATGGAAGGAGACCCTTTCCTTTGCATCTTGAAGTAAAAAACAGTTCCAGAAATGCACGCTTCATAAGACACGAGTCCAGAGGCCTGTGTGTCTCTGCTCTTTAGACTCCAGGGACTGAGCTTGTTAATTTTAAATTTTGGTCTATTTATAGCTACACCTGACTCTTCTCCCCGCCACCAGGCAGAGAGAGCTCCAAAAATAAATAAATAAATGGAACAGTGGCTGCGAGGTAATTTGTTTGGTTTTTAATGTTTTCTTGGGTACTGCTGTGTTACAGCTTGTAAATGACTTGGGGACACACACACCTATCATATCCCTACATTAATTATTTAAAAAATCTACCGAGCGTTAAGGCACACGATAAAATGAATAAGGGGAAAGAAGATATAAACTCGTTTGAAATCACAGGAAGGCTGTAATTCAATTTGCTCTTTTAAGTATTTTGAAAGGATGTCGTGAGTTGTGTCAATACAGCGCAATTAAATTCTGTTTCTCCGACTCTGTAATGCAGTTCCGATGAGAGATTGGTGATGTTTCCCCCCTAATTTATGAATCCTGTATTCGTTGAAAATATACATGAATTATCTTTATTTGTATTTGAATTGCCAGCAACCAAGTTTGGATGTTTTCATTTCATCTTAAGTGGGAATTCAGCTTTCCATTATGACAAAGAGTCGATTTGTTTGTGTCCCTGATTTCATAGTGGTAAGTCACTTAAATTTGGTTCTGTCTGTTGCTGCAGAAGAACAGACATGGTTATCAATTCTTCCAGGCCCTTCCATCAAGAGGGGGAGTCTATTCCTTATCCCTGAATTGGGGGCTGGACTTGTGTTTTGCTTTCAGTTATTCAATACAACAAAGCAAAATGTTGAAAGGTTCCAGCCTGAACTTCAAGGGTCCCTGTAAAGAAATGCAAATCCAAATGACACTGAGATGTCATCTCACTCCAGTCAGAATGGCAGTGAATACAAATAGTAATAAATGCTGTAGAGGATGTGGAGAGACAGGAACACTTGTGCATTGGAGGGGGTACTGTAAATTAGTACAACCACTGTGGAAATCACTATGCAGTTTCCTCAAAAGACTAAGCAGGGAACCACCGTCTGACCCAGCTGTACCACTCCTTGGTATTTATCCTGGAGAACTGAAGTCATCTTGCTACAGTAACATATGCATGCTCAGGTTTATAGAAGCGCAATCCACAATAGCCAAACGATGGAA
>PVHX01006022.1:80170-105520 GCA_004024805.1 Geosciurus inauris
AGGAAGGTGTAGGGGGGAATCTCCTGAAAATCAAAGGGAAATCAGTAGAGGAAAGGGACCAAGGGGGTGGGAAACAGAGGAGGGGGGAGTGCTGGGAGTAATTTGGCCAAGTTACGCTGTTACATCGTGTGCATGTACAAATATGTAACAACAAATCCTGCCATTATATACATCTATGATGCATCAATTTTTTTTTAAAAAAGGAAGAATCTCTGGAAAGTGGTGCTTAGCAGAGTGCTCCTGAATCACCCCCCACTCAGTAAACTAAGGCAGGAGGATCACTGAGCCCTGAAGTTCAAGTTCAAATTGAGCAAAATGGCAAGACCACCATCTTACAAGAAATATCCCTGCAACTTCCACATTCTCGGTTTGAACCCTGCTGTTCAGTGTATAAGCCGAGGTAGCCTCCTGGGACAGGTGAGACCTTACACAGTGGAACCTGTACCCTAGCAGCTGTCCCAATGTCCCCAAGTGAGGCTCTGTGCATATGAGGGACCCAAAGCTACCACAAGCGGTAGAGTTGCTCCCAGCCAATTTGTCAACCCTCAGAATAGAAAGAAAATAAACACTTGCGGTTCACACCAGTAAATGCTGACTATAGAGCCATTTAGCAACAGATAACTAAGAGAACATCTCCCACCAAACTTCATGGAAGAATTCATGACCAAATACATCTATACAGAGGCTAATTAAAGGTAGTGACACTAAACCAGAAACTCTTCTTATATGCCCATTTTCACTCTTTTTAGAGAAAGAAAAAGAGCACAATCATAATTTTTTTGTATATGACCAAGGAGGCAAACCCGTTCATCACACGAATTTTCTTCTAGTGGCAATTTTTAAGAGAGATTTGTCTTATGAAGAGTTTATGTAGCAGCCACACCAAAACAAATGTTTTTTTATATGTCTGATTCTAAGAGGACACTTAACGGATACTAAGAATGAGCAGGTCTCATGCGAGCGGGGGTTTCTAGAGAAATATTTTCATAAAGGAACCGAGGTTGGAAAGCCTAAAGCCTATGTGTAATAAATACGCCACTTGAGCTGCTTTCCCCCGACATGTCGGTGATTCTCATTGTGCTAGTGCTGGACGTTATTTAATGAGAAAACCAACATTGCAGCACCTGTGCATGAATACCTGTCCTGGAGTTACTCTAAGCATGGTGGTCCTGAGTTCTATGATTGGCAGAAGGACCCTGATTTGCATATTTGTCAAGGTAGAAAGTCATTCCCAACTTTTCTCACATACAACACACACACACACACACACACACTGTTTGTCAAGCTGTATCTCAGGATATGCTATCACACTGTGTGCAGCTATCCACTTGGGAGGCTATATTTCTTTGACTTGGAGCAAGAAGATCCTTTTTTGGCTTAGACAGTATGGCATGTGGGTGACCCACCAATGATTTCAAATAGGTGAGAATGGCTGCAAAGTCCTCATGCAGGTCCACCTCTGAGCATCGTGGCCTCCCTAGGGACACGCCAGGATGAATCCAATGAGCACTGCCCCTTGACTCCCACGCATGGACGCTGAGTCACACAGTGAAAATCACCAGCTCTGAACCAAACTCACAGGGTCTGTGGAGCCGTCATGGACCAGCTCTCGCTAATAATGCTCAGCTGCTACCTGAATAGAAAGATTGCACAAGTGCCCTTGTTCCTGGCCCTCCCTGTACCCACACCCTTCAGGACGTGAGGACCTTGTACCTCCCTTCAGCTCAGTTAGGGCAGAGCACACTGGCCCTGGATTCTGAGTTCACCCTCGTGGCTTGGGTCAGCCAATGGATGTCTACACTGTAGGGATTTGGGAGGTGCTTGTGCTTTTCAGTTTGCTCCTGCTGCTTGTCCCTGTCCTGAGAGCATGTCTAAGCTAGCTGGCTGGATGATAAGTGATCCATGGTACAGATATCCCAATGGACCTCCAGGCAAATGGCCACCATGTCAGAGAAGTCAGTGGTGAACCACAGAACCCAGGCTGAGGGTCCAGCCTGCAGGCTCATGAATTAAGACACTGCATTTTATCTTAAGCCATTGAGTAAGGTTAGGGGGTTATTATGTAGCATCCTGACATTTTCCCAACACCCCCTGGTTTGTTTGAGAGTCCATTGAAGTCACCCTGTAGGATATAGAGTACTGTACGGGTGGTGCATTTGGCCATAGCAAGAGATATGCCGTTAATTCATCTTTGGGTTAATTAATCAACTTAAGTTATGATAACATGCACGTATTCTGTTAATAAGACAGACACTAAGTTGCGTGCTACATCATACCATGTATGGAGCACACATGTGTCCCCAGTGTGAGAAGTGAGTTTGTGAGTTCTCATTCACTGAGCACAAGTTTCAATGCACACTGGCACGATGCAAATAAAGTCCATCAATAATAGTAAGAGAGTCTTTCCAAACTTTTTCTAATAGCCTAATGAAGACAAGATTTGTGCAAGAATCAAAACTGATGGGGTAGGTGTGTTCATGGACTTATACATTCTGTCCAGAAACACAGAGCTAATGGGCATCGACTGTGGACTCCGGTGGTGGATCTTGGGAGTCAGGCAGCCCTGGGGTGAAATCCTCACCAGATAGCTTATCAGCGGGGGTGCTAGGAGAAGAGTCTTCAATTCTCCAGGCTTTAGCTTTCCCATCAAGAAGGAAGCTGTGAGCATCCTAGCATTCCTGGCAGAATGCTCGGTGGAGCAGCAGGCAGATATTTAACTATTCAATAAATTCTAGTTATTATTAAGACTGCTTACTCCTCATAGAGTCCTGGAAACCGGGGAGCAGAAGTTTATTGAGAGTAAAATTCGTGTAGAATTTTGATGAGCAATGCAGGAAAACAATGAATTGCTGTGTTTGTGACGTGGAAACTTGGCTCTTTTCAGACATGGGGCCATTTTTTGTTTGTTTTGTTTTTGTTTTTTGGTTTTTTAGATTTCTTCTGGAAGGATCCAGGTCCAAAGGATGAGAGGAGGCATATCATGGACGGCCGTCTCTCCCTTGAAGCAGGGATGATTCTGTAAGGGGACCAAAAGATCACACAGAGCAGGTCTTAGGTAGGTGGATCGCTCGTACCCATTGCAATGGATGGTGTGAATCAAGTCTTGATGCCTCTACAATCATTAGTGATTTCTGGTGTGCTGTGAAGACTTCAGGAATTTATTAAATCAACAACTTTTGTGCCTTTCCCAATTCCGATGATAAAGATAAGGAAATCCTAAAGGGTGTGCAGACAATGAGAAGAGAGAAAGGGAGAAGAAACCTCTCTTCAGAGCACCTATGTTGCAGTTATATTTTCTTTCTTCTTAGCATTTAAAGGAGATCCATAAACTAAATTGAAAATGATTTCACAAAAATCAGAGAGGTTTTTCTTTCTTTTTATTATTTCTGAAAGGAAAACAAAATGCTATTTCACCATCTGTGACAGGGGAGGCTGAACAATACCTGCTCAGGTTCCAAACAAAACGTTTTCACGGAATGCCAAAGTCGTTGTTGGCACCCTTACCGTCACTAGCAGAGACCGCTGTGTTCTCTGAATCCTTGTTCGGCTGGAAGATGAGAAGAAAATGAGAAAATGAGCACAGTCGTCTGACACAAACAAGATGGCCTGAGATGATTTGGCTGAAAACACGCTGATGAGATAAAATTGGAAAATGACCTTAGAATGCTCCATTTCAGCCTCATCCACAAGTTGCCCTTGGAGAAGTTGACCAGATGCTCGTTCTGACACTGTTGTGACCTTCTCTAAGACGGCTGCTGAAAAGCTCACTGGGCAATTTTCCTTTAGCATGTAAGGCTGCCTCTGTGCGTCTGGATCGGAGCAGGGGTCCAAAGTTGAAGTGAGTCCCTGGAAACCTCTAAAACACTACCTGTTGCCTAGCATCCATAGACAATAGTAGGAAATATCAGAAGAGTCTGATTTCCACCCACCAGCCCTCCTCACGAGCCAGGTCCAAGTGTCACCTGGTGCTGAAGTGGTCCTGGGCTTCTCAATGTATAGCGCTGGACCAAACAGACCTTCACAGAGATAGAAGAGATGGCTGGTGAGCCACCTCCGTGACCCAAGATCTAAGCCCTGTTAAGAAAAGAGAAGCCCTCTGTTATCTCCGTCCCTGTGCTTGCAAGGCCCAACAGAAGACAGAAGATAACCCCGCCAAGTGTGTGGCAGAGACGTTAATGTCCCTCTGGGGTCTTTATGCAGCTCACTTCTGACATATACCAGAGAGCTGAATCAGCCCCTGGCAGACCCCGAAGTCTTAGACCAGATGCGTGGCTGGTAGTCCGACAGATGACAGAGGAATCCTCTTAATGGTGTGGCATTAGCTCAGATTTACACAAAGGATATTAAAAAGACGGAGGGGAGATTCTTACGTCGCCTTCTCAAGTTAACACCTGAAGATTTTCTCATTATACAGCTCTCCCCTTGCCAAGATCCTGCTTTTCAACATGCATTCATTAAGCACCTACTGGGGCCCTTCTACACCTGGGCCAGCAACACCTTGGGGTTTTGGCACCTCCCGATGATGGTCCCCCCAACAAATTTAAATACAACATCTGCACAAACTGCTGCACAAACGTGCTGAAGGCACATTCGGATCACAAACAGGCTGCAGAGCTTCCACGAGGTGTCTCACATTTGTGTTCTTGGGCTAAAACGGGCTTGGCTTGTGGGGTACCTTCGTTTTGTTGAGTTTAGGTTCATGAGCAAAAAAATGGAATTGGGACACATCCCTGCCCAAGGGTTGGATCATTTCCAAAGTGGGCTCCTTTGGATGGTGGTTGGAACGGTTTCAGTGTAAAGGGGAGTCAGGATCGAGGCTCTGAGGAGGGGCGTGTAAGAAGGAAGCAGATGGGTTTAGGGTCCCGGGAACATCCAAGCCTATGAACCATGAAACACGCCTGGAATCTCACAGTGACTGCCACTGCGCAGCTGCTTCCCGGAGACCTCAGACCCTGTCTTTGCCCCTCAGTTTAAAAATCATCATAATGAAAGAGGAAGTCTCTGGGGGAGACTGCCCTCCATCAGCTGGGGTGATTGGGGGGGAACTGTCATTTGGGAAGCTCTCGAACCGGTGGAGGCAATTAATCTGAAAGAAAGACACAACATGATCTGGCTGTGGAAGTCTTAGAAACTTAAGTGGTGGAGAAAATTGACTTTGCTTCTAGGATTCCGGAGAATAGAGCTGAATCTGGTGGGCAAAATCATGAGGACGCAGAGATAAAGAAAACAGATAAAAATTCCAAAGATGAGAATTTTAATTGTGCAGATTGAGTACTCTGTATCTGAAACGTTTACAACCAGAAGTGTATCAAATTGTGCATTTTGTGATATTTACATATACATGAAGAGGTATTGGGGACCTGGTACTCAAGTCTAAACACCAAATTTACTTACATTTCTCATATACCTTATATACATAACTTGAGATAATTTTGTACAATATTTTTAGTGTGCCTGTATCTGAACTGAAAAATTTCTTTTTCTTTTTCTTTTTGGTACCAGGGATTGAACCCAGGGCACTTAGTCACTGAGCCACATCTTTAGCCTTTTTTATTCCTTATTTTGAGACATCATCTCACTAAGTTGCTGAGGGCCTTGCTAAGTTGCTGAAGCTGGCCTCCAATTTGCAATCCTCCTGCCTCAGCCTCCTGAGTCGCTGGGATGACAGGCATATGCCACCACACCTGGCTTACCTGCAAATTTTGTACTTGTGGTATCATGTTGGTGCTCAACCTATAGTCCAGTTTTCGGAAAGAATATTGATTGATAGAATCTCAATATATATTCAGGCAGTTCTGCTAAAATATTAAATTTTATTCATGAATATGTAGCTAGTACCTTCTACAATCTACCACCTAAGGAATGTTCAACAAATATTAGCCATTATCCACATTTTTGACATTATCAGCGTTAATTTAGGGCTTTCCTTTCCTAGATGCTAATAAACTCTTGTCAAAAACATATAAAAATATTGCCTGCTTAGTTCCTTACTGTATCTACTAGGCAAATTCTTAACAGTGCAATCTTGACGAATATTTGTTAAGTAATGAATAAAAAGGAAATACAAAAGCAATTTATTCATTATTGCCCAATTGTTAAATAAAGATTAAAAATAAACACTGAAAACCATGCAGAGAAAACAGGATATAATTATATTACAAACCACTGTGAAACAATCACTAATATTGAGCAATTTGGTTCTGACAGAGCTTTCTGTAAACCAAATAGGCATGTGGCCAGCTCACGATATCTGTTCTAAAATATAGACACTGGTGAGGATGTCAACTAGTCCCTCCAGAGAGGTTCAGGGGCTGCTATTTAGAGGAGTGATGAACCCTAAAAAGAAAAAAAAATCACACGAATGACAGAATAGAGTCCTAAGTTGGCAGATCTGCGCCATTTAAATCTTTTTTTTATATATTTTTTAAACCTTTATTTTATTTATGTACTTTGTATGTGGTGCTGAGGATCGAACCCAGTGCCTCACGCATGCAAGGCAAGCGCTCTACCACTGAGCCACACTCCCAGCCTGCCATTTAAATCTTTCATGAGTAAAATTACTGACTGCGTAAAGATTTTCCCTAAGTAAGTAGATGCCCCAGGCAATTAGTGGTTATATCCACAACAGCAATAATGAGACGAAGTCACTAGCGGAAGTCCTTTTGCAGAGAGTCCCAGAGAAAACTTCCCCAATCCTGTGTGAACAGGTAGAGAAGACCTCTTAGACCAGGAGTCACTCATAATATGGGCGACTGAGGAAGATCTGGGGAATTTGGTGGTTCTCAATGAGCATTTAATTATGTGGCAGTGAAATTGATATATGAATGAAAATTCAGAGGATTTAATAGAGGAAACCTGCAAAAGTGTTCAAGAAGCTGTCCTCTGTGTAGGTGCGGCCAAGATACATCTTATAATTATATGTCATATTATAATTTTACACTAATAATTAACATTTATAATTATATACACTAGCATGATTAGTATACTTAGAATATTGGTAATTATAAGCAGACAACAAGTAATGATTCAAGCATTGAAAAATCATACACTTAAAATCGCTATTATGTTTGTCAATAATGAAAAATTACTACAGGTGGGAATTAACCTTTCATTATAATGTGTCTGTTATTTCTTGAATGATAGTCTCACTTTTTTTTCTTTTTTAAAAATAATTGTTTTCTCTAGAAAACCAACTAAAACAAAAAATGATAGAATAAATGTGAAGAAACTATATTTAGGTAATTGTCAGGGTCTTGGGAAAGGTCAGTCCAGTCTGTCCATTTATTTTCTATCTGTACACTCGCTTCCCAGGAATTAAGCCATGCTCCCTGTCAAGGGTGTTTTGAAATGACAAGTTATTAGCACCTCTGTTTTGGATCAGAGTCATCAGTTGTATTTCAACCTCCTTGGTTTGTGTGTTTGTAGAAGCACCAGCTTCATAAGACACCAGACCTTTCCAGGTTAGAAAAATAGACAGGAATAATCCAGAAGGCAAGGAGTTGGTAATGAATTGGATCAAGAGCTTTATTTACCCAATATCCATGTCACACCTGTGGCACTCTGCAGTGGTGGTTCTATTCATTTGTAGCTAATGAGTATTAGAGGGTCTAAACAAGCTGCATTTTGAAATAAACATTAAAAAATAAGCAAAAAGCTGGGTGTGCTGGGCTCAGGAGGCTGAGGCAGGAGGATCACGAGTTCAAAGTCAGCCTCAGCAAATGAGGCGCTAAGCAACTCAGTGAGACCCTGTCTCTACATAAAACAAAAAATGGGGCTGGGGATGTGGCTCAGTGGTCGAGTGCCTCTGAGTTCAATCTCCAGTACCAAAATAATAAGAAGAAGAAAGAGGAGAAGGAGAAGAGGAAGAGGAGGAGGAGGAGGAGGAAAAATGTAAGGCAGGAAGAAGAGCTGGTCAGGGCTAGCAGTGGTGTAAAGCAATGTCTAAATTGTTGTAGAAACCAAAGTGACTCGCTGTTTCTCATATATTTAACAAAACCTGTGCTCTTAATCTTAAGGAGTGAAAATGAAGAAAATCCCAAAACACAGACCAGGAAAAAGTGATAAATTCTCATTTCCACCATGGTAATACATTATCCTTGACTGTATAAAAAAGACTTTTCTCTACATACTGGGCTCTTCATTAAAAAGAAATTATAATTCCATCCACCTGCTTCAGAAAGATGGAGGCTGTTTAAAATATACTATACCTATTATAATGTTCGAATTTGGAGTCTTTTAGGGATTAAAATATCTCAGGGAATGAGGGTTCAAATTAACAGACCCATTTCATGACTTCACTGAGCCCTGACAGATCAATTTAATATTTGAACATCATTAATTTGAACATTTTTCATGCAATTTAAGGCTCCCACTGTGTAACACGCTTATGCATTGAGGATTCAGACTTCAAATTATTGTTAGGAAAAACCATTAAGGTTTAGAAATGTAAGAAATCATAGTAGTTAGGAAAACAGTATGGAATGTTCTACTATCTTCCTCATTTTGAAGCTTCCATATTTTAAAGGGGGAGCAGAAATTGATGCAAACTAAGACTGGAGGTTTAGATAATGTTTCATAGTTTGCATTTGTATATTTTATCCAGTATGTGTAATGGAAGCTAGTGACACTGGTCCATTCTTACCCCAACCACCTTCTCCCCCCTCATTTCTTCAGAACAGGTATTATGCCAACATAGAAATCCATCAGAGGAACTCAGAATTAACTCTATCAAGTAGAAAGTTAGTCCAATGGTAATTGTTAGGGTTCAAATATGAAGTGACCTCTGAAGAGCTCATGTGTTGGAACATGATTTTCAACATATCAATGTTCAGAGGTGAAATGATTCGATGGATTAGTAAGTGGATTAATCCATTTGGTGGGTTAATCCTTTGAATGGACTACTGGGTGGCAGGTGGGGCATGGAGGAAGGAAGTAGGTCAGTTGGGATCATTTATTGACTTTGGCTTCCCTCTCTCCCGCTCTGCTTTCTGGTCACCAGGAGCAGGACATGCATTTCTGCCATGATGCTCTGCCTCACAGAGGTAGCTGACAATGGACCGAGCCTCTGAAACTGTGAGCCAAATCGACTTTTCCTCCTCTAAGTTGGTCTTGTCTATTTGGGTCATGGCAATGAAAACTCACTCAGTGATCATCCCATTTCTTTATTTTTCTTTTCAAATTGAACAGGAGCAAAATGTATAGATATTTAAGTGCAAGAAATAAAATCAAGGATCAATAAATGGGATGGATTCAAACTAAAAAGCTTCTCTCAGCAAAAGAAATAATCAATGAGGTGAAGAGAACACCTGCATTTTGGGAGCAAATTTTTGCCACACGCACATCAGATAGAGCACTGATCTCCAGGATATGTAAAGAACTCAAAAAACTTAACACCAAAAAACCAAACAACCCAATCAATAAATGGTCTAAGGACCTGAACAGACACTTCTTAGAAGATAGACAATCAATCAACAAATATATGAAAAAGTGTTCAAAATCTCTAGCCATTAGAGAAATGCAAATCAAAACTACTCTGAGATTTCATCTCACGCCAGTTAAAATGGCAGTTATCAAGAATACAAACAAGTGTTGGTGAGGATGTGGGGGAAAAAGCACACTCATACATTGCTGGTGGGACTGCAAATTGGTGCAACCACTCTGGAAAGCAGTATGGAGATTCCTTAGAAAACTTGGAATGGAACCACCATTTGACCCAGCTATCCCACTCCTCAGTCTATACCCAAAGGACTTAAAATCAGCATACTACAGTGACACAGCCATTTCAATGTCTATAGCTGCACAATTCACAATAACTAAACTGTAGTACCTATCTAGGTGCCCCTCAATAGATGAATGGATAAAGAAACTGTGGTCTATATACACAATGGAATATTATTCAGTATTAAAAGAGAATAAAATTATGGCATTTGCAGGTAAATGGATGGAGTTGGAGAATATCATGCTAAGTGAAATAAGCCAATCCCCCAAAAACCAGGGGTTGAATATTTTCTCTGATAAGTGGATGCTGATCCACAATGGGGGGGGGGGCATGGGATGAGTGGAGGAACTTTGGACAAAGGGGAGGTGGGAGGAGGTACAGGGGTAGGAAAGATGATGGAATGAGAGAGACATCCTTACCCTAGGTACATGTATGATTGCACAAATGGTGTGACTCTACTTCATGTACAACCAGAGAAGTGAAAAACTGCTCCACTTGTGTACAATAAAAAAAAAAAAACCACTTATGCTTTTTCAAAGACACAAAGGACAGTAAGACAAAGAGGCATTCATTTTATGAATTGATCATTATCATAATCATAAAGCAAAACTAAACAATAAAAAACCACCACCAACAACAAAGACTCATGATCACTTTGATCGGCAATGTTTTCTTCTGCAAAGAACAGATTTCTTAAACATGTTCCAGTTTTGGGTCTTATAATAGCAATGTATTTTAAAAAAACTCAACCACTAAGGATTTGATTAAAGACATTTTCATTAGTTCTATTAAAATAATTACTGATTTGATGATCATACTACACATACAAATTTCAGAGCATCACATTGTACCTAATACACTTTTATAATTATTATGTCAATAAAAAAACCCAAACAGCATTAAAATTTCAAATACAGTTGACTTCTTCTTCCTGTTGTCTTTAAAGTGAATCAGGGTTGGGTTTCGAAAAGGAGATTGGTGTGTGAAAACCACGAATAACTGGCGTGTCTGAAAGTACAAATGGAAGTATGAGGTGTGGGTGATTTCCAATTTGCAAATGTGATTTCTGTTGGACTTCATTTGGTCTGGACTTTCTCCTTGTTTGTCACATAAATCTGCGATGTGACAACAGACATTCTCTCAAACATAAGTTTAAGATCTCTTTTACAGAATAGTTCTTATTCTGTATTCAAAGATCTCTATTACAGCTAGGCACGGTGGTGTATGCCTATAATCCCAGCTGCTCAGGAGGATGAGGCAGGAGGATCCTAAGTTTGAGGCCAGCCTCAGCAGCTTAGCAAGGCCCTAAGCAACTAAACAAGACCCTGTCTCAAAGTAAAAAATAAAAAAGGCTGGGGATGTGGCTCAGTGGTTAAGCACCCCTGGGTTCAATCCCCGGTACAAAAAGTAATAATAATCATCACAAAGTTCTCTATTAAAGAGCACTTTCAGTGTGCAACCTGGTTTTGGAAGATCTGCACATTTAATGGTATCCCACATGAGTACTTTTGAACTGGAACAATGAGGCAAATTATAATTTTTTCTCTCCATGATAATACATTTGCCAAGCTCAAAAAATATGTGTAGATATTGGATTTTGTTGTTCATGTGAGATTGAAGAAGGAAATCCTGTTGCTTTCAGCCAGTCTTGGAGAATTTTTCAGTCCAAAACCTTTTCCATGTGTTACCCAACAAGAATTATTCAGTTTTATTCCACACCTAAGTCACTTGGCCTCCTAGTTAGTATTATAATAGTTTGCATATATATATATTTACATATATATATAAATTTATATATGTATATGTATACATGTATGTACCCACACATGTATGTATCTTCTTACATAAATAAAATCATCATATGTTATACATACATATACATAAAAATATACATGATTGCATAGATTGATCTTGAAATTGATTTCTCCGTTTGTCAGATTTTTAAAATTTTTATTGTTCTCTCTTTCTTTAATTCTAGCAAATAAAGTGAAGATTTGAGAATCTCAAAGTCCTAAAACAACATAATATTTAAATAGAATCTCTTTTGAAGATTTTAAGATCCGGGCAGAAGTTATTGCTTTTTTATGTAAATTGTGAGGAAAATTAAAGATCTCATGTTGTTAGCAAAAGTTAAACCACACTAAGTCATCGATTCATTGAAAATGAAAATATACTGACAGATTCATTTCATGCTCCAGAATTTACAGTGAAGAATTTGCCCTTCCCACCACACATTCTACCTGGGTTTTTTTGTTTGTTTTTTGGGGGGGTTGGGTACCAGGGATTGAACTCAGAGGCACTCAACCACTGAGTCACATCCCCAGCCGTATTTTGTATTTTATTTAGAGACAGGGTCTCACTGAATTACTTAGCACCTCACTTTTGCTGCGGCTGACTTTCAACTGGTGATTCTCCTGCCTCAGCCTCCCAAGCCACTGGGATGACAGCTATGCACCACTGTGCCTGGCTTAACTGTTTTTATAAGTATGAATATACAAGATGTACAATAAACTACTTTCTGTGTTTCTCTGTTATAGCTCCAAGCATCAAAAGTTGATGGGATACTTTTCTTAAATTGCCAGCTGTATATATTTATAGCATCCACACCACAAAAGCTCTTCAACTTATGATGTGCTGTGTCAGTCAGATTTTCATTACTGGGACCGAAATATCTGACAACAACAAGGAGAAAATATTTCTTTTGGCTCAGTTTCAGAGGATTCAGTCTGTGGTTGGCTGGCTCCATGGCTCTGGGCCGGAGGTGAGGCAGAACATCATGGCGGAAGGGCAAGGAGGAGGATGCAGCTCAGGACAGGGAAGCTGGGATAGAGAGAGAGAGAGAGAGAGATGAGAGAGAGAGAGAGATGAGAGAGAGAGATGAGAGAGAGAGAGAAGGACTAGGAGAAGATAAACCATTTCCAGGGCACACCCTCCAGTGACCTACTTCCTCTAACTAGGCCCCAGTCCAGTGGATTAATCCAGAGCCTTCATGGCCCAATCATCTCCCCAAAGCCCCGTTTCCATTGGGAACCATGCTTACAACAGGAGACTTTGGGTGGCACTCTAGATCCAAATCACAACATGTGGTTATATTCTAGGTGAACATATTCTAAGTTGCCAATGCATTTAATACACTTCATCTCCCACCCGTGGTGACTTTCCACTAGGCACGCTGCAGAGTCTGAGTCTCTTCCCTTCCCGATCCTATGGCTGACTAAGAGCTGCAACTTGCTGCTGTGCCTAGTGTGGAAACAGATTTTACACAGCATGTCACTAGCCTAAGAAAAGATCAAAATCCCAATTCAAACTTCAGTTTTCAGCTGGGCGTGGGGGGCGCACACCTGTAATCCCAGGGACTCGGGAGGCTGAGGTAGGAGGATCACGAGTTCAAAGCCAGCCTCAGCAACTTAGCCAAATCCTAAGCAACTTAGCAAGACCCTGTCTCAAAATAAAGCATAAAAAGTGCTGGAGATGTGGCTCAATGGTTAAGCACCCTTGGGTTCAATCCCTGGTACCAAATTCATTTTCACTAAATGCATACTGAACATATACTGCTTTCCACTGTAAAGTTAAAAAATCTTCAGTCAAATCATTGTAATCCATGGACTATCTGTCCTGTGTGTGTGTGTTCTCTAAAGAGAATGGTATTAATTTTTTAAATTACATATTTCTTCTTCAATTTTAGGGAAAAAAAAGTTCTCATGCCATACCAGATTTTCAGGGTAACTGTTTATCTTTTAGGGTAGTTGTTATCTCAGCGACGTGCATTCAATTCAACTCGACTTTTTCTTGTGCATTAGATGGCTGGAGGTTTTCTTTATTTTCAGTAGCTTGTGTAAGAGAAAGGGTATAACAAAGACCCTGAAATCCTGTCCAAGCTGAAAGGGCTAAAGTTCAGCTTGGAGTTTGCTTCGTGTTGTTTTTCGGTAACTCACGGATGGCATTGGGCTTCTCTAGAAAGTGTGAAGAAAAGGATTCTGAAATTAGAGGTTGGTAGGTTACCTCAAACAGTGCCTTGTTTGGAGAAGCCAAGATGACAGGTGTCTCAAAGAAGCACACATTCTTTTAATGTGTCATATAATGTCACATCACCGTGGCATTTTTAAAAATAATGACCAAGGACTCACAAATCAGGTTAATTGCTCAAGCCATATAGCGGGAACCTTAAAAGACCTTTCACTGTGACAAGACCCGAGAGCCTCAGAGCAAAGCCACAAAATTGCATCTTGCGCATGATTATAACATTCAGACTCTGCAGTTGAGAACAAAGGAACCCTATAGAGCCACACTGTTTATTAGAACATTTATAAAACAAGCCAAGTGTGGAGAAGACCTCTAAATCATCTGTGCTCTGTTTAGCTAATTTGTATCACAATATAGGAATTCAGGTGCTCCCCTAAGCTTTGAAATATTTATGTCCAGGGTGGGAAAAAATGAGTGTACTTAGATTAAGAAGATAACTGTGCATTCAAGGAATTTACATCTTCTCTTGTACTTTTGCTTCCCCAACCGCTAATAAAAGCTTAGGTGAGTTTTTAGAATGCAGATTCCCCCCATTGTTACTGCCCACCTTGTTTAGGGGTGTTATTTCAAACTATTTCGAGGTCTTCAGTATACCTAGGGGGAATATGAAGAAAAGAAGTCAGGATATTATTTTGCTGATGTTTTTCTGAGTAATTCAACAGTTTGCTAGTGAGAGGGATATTTAGTTGTAATAACCTTTTGCTGTGGGACGTTGTTAGTGTATGATTGCATGAGGTGTTCATTTCTTCCGCAGGAAGGAAACGTGCATTCTTACTGTGTTCTCAATTTAACTTAAATCTTATGATTTTGTGTTCGGAACAAACATCTACTTAATGTCTGGCAGTAAGCATCCCCCACTGGCAGCTGTTGCCTGGCTGCAGAGATTATTTATCCATCTAGCAATGGTCAGGGGGAGATATCAAGTGAAATCTCGACTGGAGAAGGGCTAAGTGACTTCTAAATGCAGTAACATTTCCTTGTGACTCGTAAAACATTTATATCAATAAATAATTTTGCAGAACAGATGACTTCAAAACAAAACAAAACAACCCAAGGACATTTTTCTGGCTTTTAAAGGTATGCATACTCATCGTCTTTAGGAGGAGCACCTGGATTTTGACTCATTACCAAAGTCATGAATGTACATGGATGCAGGGGGGTAGTTATCTGAACCCACGTGCCTAGATGTGCATGAATTGTGAGAGCTCTGTGCATGTTTCTTCCTGTGTGTGATGGGAATAACTGTGGAATTAGGTGACATGTCACTGTGAATTGTTAATATTGGTTGCATCTCAGTACTTTTTTTTTTAAACACCTAAAGCAAACTGATGGAAACAGATTGATTCTGCAAGGTTACATTACAGGAGTTCCTTATGCTAATTATTAGTGTAGTAATTAGTAGCAAATTATTAGTACATTAACTGGCAATTGATATACTAATAATTCTGAAACTAAGAAGCACCGTGTCGTCTGCTGGTTCTTAGGAATAAGTGAGAAGACCTCTTAGTGTGAGGTCAACTTGCTACATGATAATCGCTTATAATCACTTCAAATAAATGACCTATGACCAATCCATTGATACAGGTTCAATGTCACAATCTGGCATACGTAGAGTTTGCCTTGAAGTTTCTAATGAAATATGGTCAAAGAAGGTTTTGTGGAGTTTTGATCTAAACTGAAATCTTGCCTGGATCTCGAATGTTCTTTTCCTCCTGTGTCTTTGTTCCAGCATCTCCAGGGACTTCTGCATGAAAGGCTATGGCTAACACCAGTTATCAGTGATACATCAGGGTGAGGAGATGTTAGGCTGTTGGGTCTTAACCACTTTATCTCATCCCTTCCCTTTTAGTCTTGTGTATGAAATATCCACCACCCCCATCAGCAAGCCAAGCATCCTCCTATTCAGTCTTCTGAGCTACAACTCTCAGGGAATTTCTGCTCCACCTGAAAACCAATATTTGGAGCTTTGCATTCACAAGAGTTCGTCTGGCTGCCTGCCAGGATTGGAGCCCGCCTGCAAAAGTCTCCTCAGGTACTAAGTTATCCAAATAGCCTTCGCTCATCTCTAAGCTGATGATCCAGAAGAGAGCTCACCCCCTCCACCCCCTGCAAAGCTTGAGATGAGAGAGCCATGTCTACACAGTTTGGGAATTCAAAGTGAAAATGTGTGTTTGGGGTGTCTTCCTAAAGGACACCTACTTGGTCCTGCAGAAAAACTGTGAGTAAAGAGACTGCAGGAAAGCCCTTTGAAATGCATAGGCAGCAAACAATTTCATTTCAAAGAATCTCGTTTCACTCCTTGTGACCCAGACCCGGAACGCTGCAGTCAAGCATACATATTCATGCTTTGCTCATGTGACACAATGTGTATTACTTAAACAATAATTAAATAATGATTTGAAAATTATAAGCAGACAAACACCTCTAAAAAACATTTGCAGATGTCCAACATGTTTGCTGATGGTTTTGCATGGACTGTACTGAAGTCATTTGACGAACCGAGATTTCCCCAGGTCATCCTTGGGTGGAATTGTTGCCACACAGGTTTCTGCAGAGAAGCCACCAGGCTGTGTGGCTAGGAGGGCAGGATCAACACCTCCAGGGCTTTTCAAAGACCATGAAAGCTGTCAGGGCCAGGAGGAGGGTGGAGCTCCCTTCCTTGAGCCTGGGAAACTCTCTCCCTGCACCCTCCAGCTTCACCAAGTTTTGATTCCCTGTCTGGTCCCCTGTGTGATGCCTTCAGTCTCTCAACACATCTTTTTTTTCCATTTCTGTTCAAGGCTAGCCACATCCCTCTCAGCACGGAAACAGAATTTCAATGGTGTTAAAGCAGTAAATGATTCTCAACCCTGGCAGGACAGCCTGGGTTAGCTGGGGATCTTTAGAAAAGCTCTGATTCCAAAACACCGCTTCACGGGCCAATTCAGCGTGTCACTGAGCAGAAGTGCCACGTGGCATGCGGGAACAGGGACCGGTGTCAACACTAGAGGGGTGATAGTGCTTTATCTCATCCTACCTATCTTCTCAGCCACCTTTCCCATCAATGCTGGCTGTTAACTCCTCACCTGATCAACCTCCACAATCAATGCATGGACTGAAATCACAGGGAGAATATTCCAGGTGTGCAGTTGTTTTGTGCATTAGACTGTGTTTGAGCAATCATTCCTCAGAAGAGATTGAGAAAAATCCCCAGTGCCAGGAAGCACAAGACCCCGGCATTGGGTTCAGAGCCAAGTTCCGTCCTGACTATTTTCTTCTGCAGGACAATCAACTTCTTGCTTTTTTCTCCTCTACAAATCAAGACAAATGCAACTTACCTAGTGTGTTATTATTAGGATGGGCGGGGCAGGGCATGAGGGTGCACTCCTGTTATCCCAGAGGCTCAGGATGAGGCAGAAGGATCACAAATTCAAAGCCACCCTCCCTCACCAACTTAGCAAGGCCCTAAGCAACTTAGCAAGATCCTGACTCTAAATAAAAGAATAAAAGGGGCTGGGGATGTGACGGAGTGGTTAAGTACCCATGGATTCAATCCCTGGTATCGAAAAAGAAAAAGATGAAATGGTTTTTACAGAAGTTGTTCAGTAAATATTGGGGTCTTGTAAATCTACAGCAGAGGGGGATGCACTTATATGCACATTCAAACTTTTCATTCAGAAAGCCATTCTGCAAGATCTGTGTGGGTGCACACACACACAAACACACATATCCACATATCAAAAGTTGGTGAGGCCTGGAAATACAGCTCAATGGAGAGAGCTGGCCCAGCATGCAGGATATCCTGAGTTCTGTCCCCAGCACTGCGTACAAATATCTGATGATCATCAATATGTTCTTTTTTTGAACTAATATAGAGATATGAATGAATCGTTTGAATACACACTGAAAGCTCATTTATTTAAAAAATATAGATGAGTGATTATTACACTAGTATTATTATTATCACATCAGGATTATTATTTTTATCTTGTCTTGATGCTAGCTCAGATAGGTCTGGTTGGCAAACACCCTTTGACTTCATTTGTTTTGTACATCTGCATGGTTTCTGTGCCTCCGTAAAAATGCCAACCACACTTTTTGTTTCCTTCCACGAAAGTTTTTGCAGAGCTATGAAGAAAATGTAGGAAATAAAAGATAAGCTACTGCATGGAATAAAATTCATAAAAAGCCTTTCTGTAGTGTTTCTCTGAGTGGCATTGGCTATATGTACCTGCTGAGTGCTAAGTTTGTCTCTTTGATGACTCGATGGGATGGGGCCACCCTTCAGTTCCCCCTGCAGAGGTATGATAGTTTAGCTGTTCAAGTAGGTGATAAAGCACATGAGTTAGAAGGCTCTTACACTGTTCCCTGCAAACGAATGCAGGTTGCAACAAAGAAAAGTCTGTCTTAAGCAGTTTGATATTTAAAGCATCACTGCACAATTATCCATTCTCCAAGACCTGCCTGGCAGAATTCATGGTTTAACTTAAGAGAACAGTAGCAAGGAGCGGCACTTCAGAGTTCACCAGATTTAGGGGATTTCTGCCATCATATTTTAACTGATAATAGAACTAACTACAGAGCTGGCTATTTGCTATTCTATGTCACAGTTAAACAAAGCCAATTACAACAGTGTGTGCTCACTAAATGTGCTTCGGCACACATTACCCAATTATTCATCAGTGAAGTGTTGCAAAATTAATTTTGTAACATAATAGTAAACAGCAGAGGTAGCAGGCTCAATTTGAAGCAGGAGCCTGTGGGGGTATTTCTCAACCTCTGCGACACCTGACATTTGGATCTGGATGGTGCTTTCTCACGAGCCTGTCTCCTCTGGTGAATCATGTGTGCAGCATTTCTGGACTCCATCTTCTACATAGCAGTACTGCCCCATCTCCTAACTCATCCACACTGTGGCCACCAACAGTGTCTCCAGACATTTCCAAATGACCACAAGGGAGTAAAATTCCCCTTGTTAGGAGTCATTGTAAGCAGAGAGCAGTGGTGCACGACTGTAATCTCAGCAACTCCAGAGGCTGAACCAGGAGGATTAAACATTCGAGGCCACCCATAGCAATGTAGCGAGACCCTATCTCAAAATAAAAAAAATAAAAATTAGCTCAGCCGTAAGGTGCTCCTGGGTTCAATCCTTAGTATCCACGCCCCTCAAATCACTGTAATTCTCAATTTGCTTATTTTTACATTAGTATTTTGAAGCATCCCAGGTGGTTCCACTTTGCAGCCACATTTGAGAATCAGTGAGCTGCTTTGCAGTTCAAAGTAGCCACCCTATACCAAAACACAGGTGCTTTCTTGGAAGATGTTAGAAAGGCAAACTCCCAGACCTGGAGAATCAAATCTGCATTTGACTGTCCCGGAGATTCCTGCGCTCTTCAAGTTTGAGAAGCACTCCTCTGGCTCATGCCCGTTCCTTCTGCTCAGATAAGTGTCTGGAACTCTTAGGTCCTGTGGAGCAGGCAGTCCCAGCCAGCAGGTATAAAGATTGTGTCATGGTGCAAACACAGGAGATTAGATGGGGGAATACAGGCAGGGTAGGTGGAGGGGCAGGGGAAGCCTCCTTTGCTTGGTGAAGAGCCAGTCAGATTCCCTCTAAGGGGCTTATGCTAATTAAAAGGATTCCAAGAGATTCTATTGGTTCGTGTGGGGTGACAGCTAGCTGCAGATCCTGGGGCAAAGCCAAGTGATCTAGATGGTAGAGGATGATAGAAGAGTCTTGGTTTTCACTGTCCCTTTGTTTCCTCCTAGCTCTAGGTGACATGTTTTTCTCTGCCTCCATTGGGACTGGGTAGTGCATTCTTAAGTTAGCCCCAGAGGAGTTCTCTCCTGACAATTATACCCAGCCAGTGCTCATCAGCTTTCTGTTGTGACAAACTGCCTGAGAAAATCAAACGGGGGAGGAAGAAAGGTTTATTTTGGCTCGTGGTCTCACAGCTTTTGGTCTGTAGCTGCTTGGCACCACTGCTGTGGGCTGGGGGAGAGGCAGCAGGTCACGGTGAGGAAATGCGTGGGGGAAAAGATGCTCACCTCGTGAACTGGAAGCAAAGAAGAAAGATTGAGGAACTGCTCAGGAACCAGATAAATCTTTCTAAGGGCACACTCTCAGTGACTTCCCTCCTCTAACTAAGTGCCACCTCTTGCAGTTTCTAACACCTCCCAGCTGTCCATTCAATGATGTCCATCAATGGGTTGATTCATTGATACAACCAGAGCCCTCGAGATCCAATGCCTTCCCCCAAGCCCCACCTATGGATGTCGCTACACTGGGGACCAGGCCTTCAACACATGAATCTTGGGGGACATTGCAGGTCCAAACTAGAACACAGCCACAAAAATGAAAATCTATTTCACTTTAACCAAGTTGGAGAGGAAACGGAAAATTATGGCACTCTACAGTGCTGTTAAATTTGTTACGAGAATTCTATAATCACACATGGTCTGTGGGTTGAATTCTTAGGAAAGACCATTTGATAAGATGTCTCAAGCAGGTTTAAAAACAAATACCTACTTTACTTTCTAATATGGTTTTTAAAGATTCATATTGGACAATAATCCCAAAGAAGGAAACGGAGAATGCAAAACAACTCTGGTGTTGTTAACTGCATGAGTCCAATATTGTGTTTGTACCTGGTAGAAATAGCATATGGACATTTAAGTGAGAATTTCTAATTTTTTCAAACAACTTTCAAAGTGTGTCAGCCCACTAAATAACAAAGGAAAAAACAAAATTTTACCCATGGCAAGATGGTAGCTGTACAATGTTTACATGCATGAGGAAAAAACAAAATTAAAGGTCTACATAAAATGTTATATAAAAGTTATATGTGTACACAAAAGATTTAGCATATGACTAAAAAATTATTTCCATTGAATTCACATTAATGATGATTGTTGTTCCATTTCAGGTCAAAGAGTAGATCCATGTGTGAAACAGATAATTACATAGTCAGTGCCCTGAATGTGATTATATTTTCAATTTCAACCTTATATTATGATTTGCAATCATTACTATCTGACCACTATTTATTAATGTTAAGTATTCATGAATACTTAATAAACTTCAATGTTATAGAAATGATTTTGTGAAAGTCATGGAGAAATGTTTATTTAGATTTGAATTTGGGTTGAAAATACTGGCCTGATTGCAGATAGAGACAAAGATATTTCTTAGGGAAGGGAAAGGGAAAAGGAAAGGGATAAAGGGGCCGGAGGGGGTGGTGGGGAGAGTGCACACAATACATGCATATTCATGCGTGCATGGAAATGTCACAAGGAAGCTCATTGATTTGTACAACTAATATGTGGCAACAATTATAATAATAATAAAAGAAAGTATAATGGAAAACAACATCTGTGCAGGCCATTTTTATTAATTTAGATTATAATTCAAACATTTATGCTATTGCATTTATAACCTATTGAAATTACTGACTCCAATTCAAATATTTCATAATTTTTAATGTTGTATATTTTTTTTCTCCTTAGGCAGGTGTTATTGGCAAATGAAAACTCTACATTAATGTTTAACATCATGGTACATTTTGTTCTCCAGCCTAATAGAATTTTATAATCAACATTTTAGCAGTAACTGCACCATCTCTGTCCAAATCTATTTTGGTTATTCTTAATATATTCTCAATAAAAGCAAGGAGAAAGCTGTATTTCTTCCTTTAAAGTTTTGATTTTAAGCAAAACATCTATAAAGAATGATTTAATTAAAGTGTTAACTCTCCTTGCTATTTGAATGCATCCTAAGTTTTTAATTGAAGTCAGCAGGGAAACTATGTTCAACTAACTGAAATTTTTTGCAGCAACACCTAGCAGAAATGCCATCACATTCATTCATGGAAACTTCTTCTGCTGATTATTTCCCATTACTTGTGCCTTGAAGTGTGGTCTACGATCTGCTGTAGATCATCTTGGCAAAGAGGTTTGTATAGCAAAGAGCTTTGGAAGAATGAATACTACCTTCTTCCAAAGAAAAAGGAAGAATATCTACTGCTTACCATAGAAGATTTGGATCCCCGAAGTTCGGGATTCCTCTTGCTAATTGTAACCCACTGCATGTTTATGAGACCAGCCCAGCCCATCTGCTTTGCCCCTGTGGCATTTGGAGGCACACAGATCTAATGAAAAATATGATAATGCTTCAGAGGCTTGCTGAATTGCTATGCATTGCCACGCATAGCAATACATCCTTTGTGTTTGACCCAGGAGTCTCATATCTTCCACAAGCTTCCATGAAACTGTGGAGGGCTAATTCACTTGTTAGCTTGTAAGGAGGAAAAAAAAATCTCAAGCTCTTCATGTTTTTTTTTTTTTTTATGTGTGTAGATATCTGCATCCTTGCATATATGATGGTGGCAAGAAACTTATGAAGAAATTTCTTAGACTTTGAATTTATCACAGTGGCTTGTCAGAAGAGGGTCGGTGTCTGCAAAGATTTTTAAATGTACTCCCTCGATGTTGTTTTACAGTAGCCAAACTATTAGTTTCAATCATCAATGACCATGTTCCTCCTCTTGTTCTACCATCATTCATTTTTGTGCTGTTATAATAAAATATCGGAGAATACGTAATTTATAAAGGACAGAAATTTGGTTTTTCACTGTTCTGGAGGTTGAGAAATCCAAGGTCAGGGTGCTGACAGGTTTGGTTTTTCTGGTGAGGGTTGGATCCACAAGAGGGAAGGAGTACTGTTGTGGAAAAGTCAGGAGATGGCACAGTAGAGGGGGGTCTTTAAGTCATCAGGATCATGCTCTTGAAGGGATCAGGGGATGCTGCCCCCTCTGCTTCCTGTCTGTGAGGTGAGGAATATACTCTGACGCACACTCCGTGTGATTGCCATATGGAGCCCCCACCAACGGCTTCAAAGCAATAGTCTACCCAGTCATAAACTAGAAACTTCAAAACTGTGAGTCAAAACAAACCTTTTCTCTTAGTTACTCTTCGTAAGTACTTTTATATAGTGTCAGAAAACTGATAAATATAGGACACGTTGAAACCACTGAAATTTTCCTGCAAAAATTGCATATGTATGTTTATGTGTACATATATGTGTGCACATACATACATGCCCATGTGCAAACATTTTTATATCTAGCATTTAGTATTTCATTGAGATGGGGGACTTCTTTACTTCTAAATATTAATTAAAGCAGCGATTGCTCATCTTGGAAGCGCACGAGCCTGGGGAAGGCAAGCACTTTTGTTACCTTCCTAGATAAGCAACATCAAAATCTTATCAAATCCTCTAAGGGAATTTTAAATGGGTTTCCAAACTGGAGAAGCTTTGGCCTACATTTGCAAAACGTAATGTCCTGCTTTATTGTCATGTTCAGTCTTTGTCAAACTTTAAGACACAGGCCAATTGCATGCACACTCTTGATAAAAATCAGAATCTCATTTGCTACATCTGACCTGGGACCTGAGACTCTGCATTTGCAACAAACTCCTAGGTGAAGCTATTGCTCATGGCCCAAGGTCTCAACTTGGAGTTGCAACATCTTGATTGGTTTTCCCCTCAAAGAAACCCAAACTGTACAAAACTAAACAATACAGCAGAGCAAGGGTTCCAGCTATTGCCATGCAGAATATGCTCCTAAAGTAATCCTGTTTGGACCATGCTGGTGAGCTAAGGAGTAAATGCTTAGGCACAGGAGAAATATTGCTGTCAGGAAATTAATCCATTCTCTCAATCAAATGCAATGAGTTTTACCACCTCAATCAGAGTCTGCTGTGGAATAAATCCCACACCATTAGGATGTTTTAACCAACTGGATTCCCCCCGAGACAGTCTTGGCATTGTGGTTGCTGAAGGAAACCATTACTCTTTCATTTATTCATTGAGACCACATTGGCACCTCAATTGCATTCCTTTCGATTACCATCCTGGAGAGACTACCATTTCAAAGGAGTTGTGCTACCACCCTCTTCGCATGTGAAGCATTACAAATCGCCTTGCTACAGAAGAAAAAGTATGAGATCTAGAAGGACCTTCCCACTGGGTTTTCAATGAAAATATTGAGTACAGAGATGGAAATACACTGTGGCTCAAATCACACACACATACACACACACTCACACCTGTTTCCCTTTCCAGCTGGAGGTGAAAATTAGGGTGCCATTATAAGTCTGTGCAGATGACTGTAACTGAGAAATCAGGCACCTCCCCAGGAGCTCATTGCACCTATAGCCCCATTTCTTTTTCACAAGTTGGCAGGGTAAGTGCAAACTAAAATGAAGGATGAATTACCATCTCTCCATCAGGCCAGAAAATTCATGGGGGACCAAGAGCAGTAGAAGAAATAATAGCTTTCAGAAGCAAACAACAAAATAAATGAAAACACTGGAAATACAGACACAAGCACTGTTGCAACCTTAGGTATGGGTACGCCCAAAGACAGGGAGCAAATAATCAAACAAGCATATTAGCACAAAGACCTTCATGCATGTGTCCTTCCATTGATGTGATGTGACTCAGCTTGGGACATGGTAATGCCAGAGGGTGTGTTACTCCAAAGATAGATCCACGGTGCTGTAAGATGGTAGTGTCAGATTGTATATTAAGAAGGCCTAAAAGTGTATGAATCTGGGAACCTGAAATGGAAACAGAATTTCATCCATCAGAGCTAAAAACATTAGAGGGATAGACAAATCTTTGTGGTAAGGACCTATACCACAAGCCACCATCCAGGGAAGAAATATGGAAAACGTTTTCCAAATAGAGAGTCACGAGAGAACTCGACTGCAATAACAAGCAACAGAAAACTATCTGTAGTGATAAACAGTATGAGACAAACGGAGGTTTGCTGAGAATTTGAAAAAAAAAGTGAAACGCACTAATTTTAGTTGTGTGTGTGTGTGTGATCATGCAATAGAAACTGAGAGCTTAATTTATAAGCTGTACTGTGTTAGTCACTGTTCCATTACTATAACAGATAACTTGAGGCTGTCAAATTATGAGGAGAAAATATTTAATTTTGACTCATAGTTTCATAGGTTCTGTTGGTTTGGGGAGGCAGCACTTCATGGCTGAGCATGTGGTGCAGTTCAACTACTCACCTCATGACCAGGAAGCAAAAGAGAAAGTGAAGAGGGGGCCAGAGTCCCATGATTCTCTTCAAGAACACATCCCCAATGATCTAACTTCCTTCCAACATGCCTCACCTCTTAAATGTCCCACTGCCTCCCAATAGTGCCAGGGAACCAAGCCTTAATGGATAGGCCTTTGGGGGAATCTGAGATCCAAATTATAGCACTTACTCAGTCTGTAAGTAGTAAAGCAGGAAAACCCCAAGATTGTTTTTAAAAATTTGGTGGAGTACACCTGTAATCCCAGCAGCTCAGGAGGCTAAGGCAGGAGGATCACAAGTTGGAGGCCAGCCTCAGCAACTAAGCAAAGCCCTAAGGAACTTAACAAGAGACTGTCTCAGAATTTAAAAAAAAAAAAAAAGAAAAGTTAAAAGTGGGCTGAGGATGTGGCTTAGTTGTAAGTGCCCCTGGGTTCAATCTCTGCTAAAAAAAAAAAAAAAAAAAATACCTATATTCAACTACTGCTGGATTAGACCAGGAATTAATTTCTAAACCATGAACAGCTAAATGCCATCAGC
>PVHX01006023.1:0-105335 GCA_004024805.1 Geosciurus inauris
CAGAACTGCACATTAGTTGTAACTGATGAACTTACATTTTGTATTTGTCATCATCCAAAGACCTCTGTATACATTATTGCTCACTTTTTTTTTTTTTTTTGGGTACTGGGGATTGAACTCAGGGGTACTCGACCACTGAGCCACACCCCCAGCCCTATTTTGTGTTTTATGTAGAAACAGGGTCTCATGGAGTTGCTTAGTGCCTTGCCGTTGCTGAGGCTGGCTTTGAACTCACGATTCTCCTGTCTCAGCCTCCCTAAGTGCTGGGATTACAGGATTGTGCCACCGCGCCCGGCCATTATTGTTCACTTTTGGTGTTGTGTGTTCTATGAGTTTTGACTAATGTTTATTGACACTTAACCACCATTACAATATCAGATTATTTTTACTGTCCTAAGAATCCTCTGTGCTTTATCTATTCGTTCCTCCCCTCCTAACACCTATCAACCACTGAACATACTATGCCTATTCTTTGTTTTCTCCAAAATGTCATAGAGTTGGAATTATACATCATGTAGCCCTTTCAGATTGATTTCTCTCACTGAATAATAGACACTTGAGGTTCCTCCATGTCTTTTCATAGCTCGATGGCTCATTTCTCTTTAACACTGAGTAATAGTCCGTCGACTGGCTATAACACAGTTTATCCATTCATCTACTAAAGGCCATCTTGTTGCTTCCAAGTTGTGGCAGTTATTAATAACTATAATAAACATTCATGTACAGGATCTTGTGTGTTGTTAACTTTTCAACTCATGTGGGTAAACACCAAGCAAGAAATGTGATTGTTGGATCATATGATAAAAGTGTGTTTTGTAAGCTGGGCGCAGTGGCGCAAGCCTGTAATCCCAGCACTGTGGGAGGCTGAGACAGGAGAATCGCGAGTTCAAAGCCAGCCTCAGCAATGGTGAGGCACTAAGCAACTCAGTGAGACCCTATCTCTAAATAAAACACAAAATAGGAATGGAGATGTGGCTCAGTAGTCGAGTGCTCCTGAGTTCAATCTCCAGTACCAAAAAAAAAAAAAAAAAAAGTGTGTTTTGTTTTGTAGGAAACTGCTGAACTGTCTTCTAAAGGGGCTTAACCATTTTTCATTGCCACCGGCCCTAAATGAGAGCTCCTATTGCTTCAATATCCTGGTCAGCATTTGGTGGTCAGGGATCATGCTGCAATTGTTTTGGATTTTAGTCATTCTCATAGGCTGATAGTGGTTTATCATTTTTATTCTAATTTGTAATTTCCTGATGACATATGATGTTGAGCATCTTTTCATATACTTATTTGCCACCTATATATTTTCTTGAGTGAAATGTTTGTTCACATCTTCTAATGTGTTGTTTTTCTTTTACTGCTTTAAGAGTTCTTTGTATAAGTGGAACAGTCCTTTATTAGATGTATCTTTCACAAATATTTTCTCAATTTGTTGTCCATCTTCTTGACAAATATGAATTTTTGACCAATCATATCCTCCCCATTCCCCTTCCATCTACAACATGTCCTGAAATAGGTTTAAAAGACTAATTGGAGGACAACCCATTTTTCTTAAAGAACTCTTTATTCCTTTTTCATTCACATTATAGACAGCAGTTTTGGAGGAATAAAAAGAATATTTTAATGCTAAGTGAGTGCTTAAACTTTTTTATAAATCCTAAGTAAAATTTCTTACTATTTTTGCAATGTACATACACACACACTGACATTTCAACACCTGTTATTAGCGTGGCTAGAAAGATAGAGAAGGGAAAGAAAGGGAAATTGTTTGCTCCAATTCTCTATGTGAGACAATAAAAATATTTGAATCATATCTCTAAGTAATGCAGACATCTTGCTTGTTTATTTCTTCCTAAACTATAAGCTTCTTAAGAGAAAAGAAGGCATTTCATTAATGTTTCTGGAATTAAAATGCTAGCCCTTTTATTCCTGAAGTTGTGTAGCATCGTTGAGCTGGCTGTTATCCTAATGGACTCACCTGACACAAACCATTATTGAGATTCAAGGAGCCAGAGGTTCCTGGATGCCATGCTCTTCTTTTTCAGTTCTTTCATCGTGTACACTTGAAAATCCTTCCTGCTGGTCAGGCTATGTGACTGACGGAAGCCAGGTGATAGAAGCCAGGTAGATAGTATTTGTTTAATTTATATTAAACAAACATAATTTATATTTTTATTCCTCAGAAAAGTACTGTAGAAAAACTCAGCTTAATGAGATAACAAATAGAGGAAAATGCTTTGAAAATTGCACATAGTATTTAAATGTAAAGGTTAATATTATTGTCATTGTTAATAATCTCAAACATCTTATTAAATACCCAAAGCTTAATTATGTAAAGATCTTCTGGTTGCCTCTCCTCTGCCCCTTTTCTTCTCCATCCCTCTACAATGCAGGCATAAAAATTAAAGCTATTTAGGGATGAGTGAATCAGCACATTGCTTATATGTGATTTATCTTTGTGCAGAGCCCACATTCCTGAATGTCTCAAAGCATGTGACTTTCAAGAAATCTTTAAATATGTAAATAATTTTATAAGCCCCTGATGAATTGCAGATGAACTGTATTATTCTAGATGTCTGGGTGATGCAAAGGAAAGCTCAGATTCCCTGCTGTATTATTTGTGTCGCATGTTACATTAATAAACATCAGTCAGCTTACAAGAATCATGTGTTATCTGAATTTAATGAACTTCTGAACTGAATGGAATGCATCTCATTGACAAAGTGTCATCAAACAGAACAGAGCCAGTACAAGTCCCCTGAAGAAAAGAAACCAGAGGGCAGAGAAAAACACGACAGACTGGAGGGGGAATGAAAATTGTTGTGAACTGGACCTGTGCCTCACCTGTGGGTGGGTGGGTGACCCAGGATCACTTCCTGTGCAGGTGTCTTGGATCTCATTAAAGGGCTCTGGTACCCCTGGCATTTAGGCTTTAAGTTTCCTTTGCTTTCAGTACATAGGCTCAAGGAAGGGGAGTGGTTATATGACAGGTAATCTATAGTAAAGATTTCAAGCTGTTAGGTAAATGAAATGTTTCCATACGAGGTTTTATCTTTTGTCTTCAAAATCTCCTTATACCCAAGAAATTAAAGATAAACTCACTCAAACATGGTTCTCCACCTCATTTTTGTATCAAGCACATTGCTACGTAAACCTGCAGCAGGCAGGGCCCCTTTTATATTTGGTAGGTATACACATGATATATGTCCTGTATATTTTCAGAACACAAGGCCATGATAGAGGCCATAGTGAGGGTAGAGCAGGAGTGTTTTGTTTTCAAGTGCTACCTAATGTGTGAGCCTTTTCAGATCCTTGAGATAAAAATGATTGCCTCCCTCTGAATTTCTTTTGTCCTTTGTCATACACCTTTAACAGAAGTTTTAGTCTTTTTCATATTAAATTTATTTGTCTATGTCATAGCACCCCTGTTAGAGATGAAGCTCTGTGAAGATTATTGGTTACTCATTTTGGCATGCTACTTATGCATAAAACCTAGAAGCTGTCCCACGGTCTTATCTGAATGAAAGAAGAAACAAAATCACATGTGGTATTTCAGTTGACCTATTTCTCTACTGAAAGACCTTTGCCTTTACTGAAACAACTCTGAAGTTTAAGTCTTGTGTATTCTAACACTATCACTCAGTGGCCTGCTAAAATAATTTGTAAAAATTATACTTACTTTAACCATGGTCGTTAGCCATTAGAGAGGTGTGTGTGTGTGTGACAGAGAGAGAGAAATAGAAACAGAGACTGAGAGAAAGAGGTGATACATTGTCACCTTGTCTCAAATCTCACGTGAAACAATAAAAATATGTACATAATTTTGGAAAATTCCAATACCTTCTGTTTTTTGTCCTATGTTAGTTATCTTTGTGATCAAAGATTGTTTTTTCACATGGTAGGTATAGTATTGTTGCCAGGGATCAAAAGTAGAGAAAACTGGGAAGTAAGCTTGCAGTCTGTTGTTTTTTGATGGGTGCTGCTGGCATTTAGGGCAAGATAGTGCCTCATTGTGTGGCAGTGTCCCCTGCATGGCAGGACACGGCTGCACCTGACATCTACCCATCAATAAAGGGGTATAACACCCCCACACACACATCCAGTGCATTAAGCCCCAGGGAAGCTGTGTGCCCTCCTCCCCACATTTGTAGAGAACCACCATCTAGATTTTTTTATTATACTAAGACAGATTGTAATTAAGTGTTGTTATATACTGTTTTTTATCTTTCCTGAACTCATCCTTCTCAAATTTTGTATTTTGCTGCCATGTGTCCTTTTTGACCTTTCATTTCACTGGAATTAAATGTCAATGATTATTGTATATATAGTGTATATATAGTACATGCCCCTTTTCTGTCCATTCTGCAGATGTTGATTGCTACGTAGCATCTAAAACTTGGTTAACTTCTAGAAAACAAAAAACTTCCATACAAGCTAAAAGGTAGAATTTCAGGATAAAGGAAAAGATAGGTTCTGGCAAATGACTTTTTAATTTTTTACACAATTCTTCTCTGAGTAGTTATTGCTTTATTAGAAAATTGGAAATTTCTACTCTAAACATATTCCTTTTTAGCTAACATATTCCTTTTTTTCTAAATACATTTTAAAAAATATATGTCTTGAAGCCAATTTGTCTTTTTCTCTGTAACATGGATCATTATTGTTGAAGATGTGGGGAACTATAAATTTGCATTTTAGGAAATTTTGCCTATAGGACATGATTTTATCTTAGCCTCTGCCTTTATTTGGCAGGATCTGCCCCAGCCTGTCTGCAATTAATGTTCTAAAAGAAATGTAGTCATTTGCATTTATCCCTTTTAGGATTTCATAATTTTATTCATCTATCCAGCCATTCAATCTCAGAATGCCAACTATGCCAGACACTATTATCAAGTACTGGCCAATTCATTCACAATTAGATGAATAAGTTAATTGTGCTGACTCAAGAAGCTCATAACCTAAGAATTATGATATTAGTAACTATTAATATTTCTGTAGTATTTTGTAACTTAGCAAGTCAATCACATGTTCGTATTTGTAGTCAAGAGACCTGAGAACATGTTCTTCTCTCTTTCCTAAGTTATGACTTGGTCTCATTTGATCCAGTGTCTCTCCAAAGTATTGTATTATCATTCCACTCTTAAAAGTGTGGAACATGAGCCGGGCATGGTGGCACACACCAGTAATCCCAGCACTTAGGGAGGCTGAGACAGGAGAATCATGAGTTCAAAGCCAGCCTCAGCAATGGCGAGGTGCTAAGCAACTCAATGAGACCCTGTCTCTAAATAAAACACAGAATAGGGTTGGGGATGTGGCTCAGTGGTCGAGTACCCTGAGTTCAATCTGCAGTACCAAAAAAAAAAGTGCAACTTGAAGGACCAGTAACGTTCACACGGCCTTGTCCTTCCTTCAAAAAGAGACCCAAGCCTTTGGACTTATAAGTTTGATTGAGGCGGAGTGGCTTAGTGGAAAGAGAAGGGGAACCCAGAGGGGATCCACTGCAGCCATTCTCTGGCTGTGTGAACTTAGATGATGCCTAATTCTAAACACAGTATATCCTTGTATGGGAAACAGAGCATACCCTATAGGTCTCTTGAGAACAATGATTTTTTCACAAGGGAAGAGGGAAAGGGGTGTGTTCAAATGGGCTTGTCATTTAGTAAATATTTTTTGAGTACCTACTATGTGCCACTCACTCTTCTAGGCATTGGGATTCAGTATTGAACACAATAATAAAATCCTTGACCTGTACATGCTCACATTCTGATTGTGTTAGATTGGAGGATGACAGAGGAGATTCACAAGGGAAGCGGTACCTAATACCATGCTGGAATCTCAAAACCTCCACCTGCTCTCTTCCAATACATCCCTCCTCTATGAGAGACACCTGGAGAAGCCACTGTTTCTAGTGGTTGGGCGTTCCACCCCTGGAGTATGCCTGTGCAGAAAAGGCATTGATATGAGTGATCTGTTATATTTTCTTAAGATGATATGTATTCTTCTTTGTGAATGAACTAAAAGGAAATAGTGCTGTGATTACAACACATGCAGTCTTTTGAAGTTGGAGTTAGAGGTTATCAAGACCTGTCCATTTTAGCAGTAAGTAAAATAGGCTATCCCACAAGAGGGGAAGGACAAGAACCATCAAATCCTCCATAAGTGTTTTACAGAAGTTCCCTTTTGACATCTTCCAGATGTGGAAACAGCAGCTCAGAGATACTCTGGAGCCACTTAGAAGAGCTGAGATTAGCATAAAAGATTCCCAGCCTCATCTCCTAGCACTTTATTTTCCCCTCCTCTTGGGATACATACCATTTGTGACCTATTGACAGAGACTTAGTCCACTGTGTTAATGAGAGTAGTTTTGATATTTATTTTTTCCCTGTTTTTTTAATGTCTATGTAAAATGTGTGCAAGAATCTGAAAAGAGAAGATCATAGAAATTTGTGCAGCTCCTGTTTCAAAGAAAAGATAGACTTCTCTTGACGATGCCTTGACGGCAACAAATTGAGACAAGAACCGAAAGCAAAACAGCCTACTCAAGGTTAGACAGTGACTCGAGTCATTTTGTGCACTTAAACAATATTTAGGATGACCCTATGTAAACTCACATTATCACTTAAAGCCGGTATAAAAATATGCCCCATCTGCTGTGCTAGTCCCGCTGTTGCTTGCCACATTTCTCTGACAAGCTGTTACCTCAGTATAGAGAGAGAGTATACATTTTGGAATCCGGAGTTTAAGTTTGAAAAAAAAAAATGGTATCTGGTACATATGGACTAGATTCTGTTCTTCCAAATGTAGATTTGTAACCTCATTTATTCTTAAAGATGATTTGTTAAATTAGATTTTTTTTTCTATTTCCTGGTGGGTTTTTTTTTTTTTTTTTTACTCTGAAGATTGAAGCTCTTATAATTGTATGCCTGTGACATGAACAATGTACAATAGGAAATCATTTAGTTCACACCCACCATATGACATGCAGAATGAATGTTGGTAGGTGTGTAAAGCACATTCTCTAAGTGCGTGCTAAGCTACCTCTGCAGTGGGGTTTCTCCAGGAACTCTTTCACTTTTCAGGTAGTAAAGATTTGTAAGCCTTAAGAAGTGCAGTACGTGTAATTGCTTCCAAACAAGTAAGTTTTAGTGCTATAGGGCTCTAATGCCAGTAGCATTTGCAGTAGCATTCAAACAGCCAAGATGCTATTTCTTAATAGGTGTTTGGGCATAAAAGGCAAGATTGGAAGTTAGGTCCTCAGGCTTCATACTTCTCTCTCTGATGCATGAATCTGTGAATAAAGCCTTTAGCTAGAAATTACAATCTGGCACCATGCAAGATTACTGAATGATTTGCTGTTTTTTTCCATGGGACAATCATTTTTTCCCCTGAAAATATCCTTGGAAATATCCAAATGTAAAAATAACAAGAGCAGCAGTGTTCCTCCTTGATATTTATTGTTATTACTTCCTCCAAGATTTTTCTGGAAGGGTTTTTTTGTTTTTTGCTTTTTTGGTGAATAAAACTTAGACCTCAGTCAAAAACTGACATTTTATTCATTCTTTCATTCCACAAATATTTATTGAGTGACCACTGTAAGATTTAGGCTAGGAGCTCTGTCAAGTACAAACATGAGTTGAGCAGAATCTTCAAGTGGTTTATAGACCTGTGGAGAAAAGAGCACATGGAAGTTTACTTTTAGGAAAATTGCAAAAGGAAGAGAATGGGAGCCTTTTGACACTGAGCAGAAACAACAGGATTGTGACACTGAAGAGGACATTTCAAATGGCATGTCCACCCTGAGTCTAGTGATGAAAATCTTACGACTCAGAGCATGCAGCACTTAAAGTCAGATTATTGAAGTTGAAAGACTTGCCCTAAATCTTCAAAATCCTTGTTTACAGATGGGAAAAGCAAGACTCTGAGTAAGGAAAGGCTGTGCCAGTGGTTAGAGAGATGGGAAATGTTAATAAGATATTCAGGATGAGAACCTAGGTGTTTATCCCTGAAACCAACAGACTGTCTACCCTTTTGGTTCTGTGTCTTCACAGTTACTCAAGGCTACTTCAGGCCAGTGGTTGGGGTTTGAACCAATTCCAGATGGGGGCATTTTTGAGATGAGATCTCATGTTGAACTAAACTCACCTCCTTATTGGCACACATATTACTTCCTCTTTGCCTTTATAATTTTGCTATTGGATTCAACACATGTGGTTGGTGCTAGGCTTTGACCACAAGCATATTTGATGATTATACTTATTTTTAGATATAGCCTCCTTTGCTTTCAAACTGGATCGCTGGAAGGGGGGAAGTGCAACAAAATGAAGTCAAGAGATTCTGAACTGTCACATTGCATTGACCACAGGCGTTTTATTTTGCTTGGTACCATGATTAATGCTGTCCCCATTGCCATCCTAAGGTTTCCATCATTTTCTTTCCTTGCCTTATTGGCCTTGGCTCTCATTGCTGCTTCATGTTAGTTACAGGTTTCTAACCTAATAGGCCAATTTCAGTTCCTCCCACATATTCCACATAAATTGTAGCTTCTCCACGTATTTGTTTATGCAGTTTAGCTCTTTCTGGCTTGTTCTCTCTGCCTCTTAAAGTCATTTCAATTTTTAACTCTTCAGTCAAGTGCCACACAGGCCAAGATGTCTCTGCCTCCTTTACAGCAATTATCAAAGTCTACCTTGGATGATAGTTATTATCTGCACACTGAAAACCTAAGAGAAACAGTTTGTAGTCATGCAAACTACTTCCATTGGACCTTGAGTTGCCTCTTTCACTTAGTAAATTGATGGGGAATAAGTTATTTTGTCCTAGTACCCCTTATCCCTTAAAAGTTTCATGAGTCCATTTACAATCAAGTTGAACTCTATCAAGAGTTGACCTGTAGGTACGTGAGCAGAATCATCAGCATTGCCCTCCAGTTTATTGCTTTTCAGTATGTAATGAAATTTCAAAAATCAGCCATGTTTTCTGTGAAAAGCACAAATCTATTAGGCTAAGGCCTTTCATCCTCCTTTTCCTTGCTGTGGTAATAGGAAAATTATGTCTTGACATGATAAAAAGAGACCCATTTTTGTTAGTACTAAGTGTCCCATCCCCTCCCCCTTTTCTCACAAAACCCTGACTTAGAAGAATCAAGAGGCAGTTGCATACCTTTTTATGGAAGAAGTTCTATTTGTCTGCTATTCTTTACTTGCGTTTTGGAAGGTAATTGGTATAGAGAGGTTGACCCATTCTGTCCTGGATGTAGCAAATCTACTGTAGATGAATTATTGATAGACTGCTGACTTCATGAAAGTATAGAGACATCAGGTCCCAAAAGACCAACACCAGAGGTAGCACTCAAATGCAATGTTGACTAAGTGTTTACCTGAAAATGACAGCTCTGAACATTGTGCTCTTTTTGCATCATTTACTGCATTTGTAGGATATCTAATTATGAAGAAAATAAGTATTTTTTCAGTGGTCTCCAGTAATTCTGTTACTAAAGAGGGAAAAGATATTCTGTACCAATCATTATTTAGATACAGGCACTTGAAAACCCTCCATTAATCTTCATTTTTGCATTTTGAATGCTTTCCTGATCACACTTTATGTATCAGAGGACTGAGTGAGTCTGAACTGACTGTACGAGAATCTAAAAACTGGGAGGTACAGAAAGAAGGAAACTATTTGCATTCCTGGAAGGCAGGACTCAGGTTTATAATCTTTCATAGTACTAATAAAAGGCAGGCATTGTCCAAATGGTATTAATGGTGAGCATTATGTCTTTAATTTTTTGATTGTTAAAAAGGTTGTTTTAGAAAATCACCAAATGCAGACTTATGTGAGAAAAAAGTAGAAGTGGATGCATTCACCACTCATTTCCTAGGACTCACGCACTTAAGTTCCATACATTGTCTTCTAGGCTCTAGTTTCCTTTTGCTTATGGAACATTTTTTGAATTAGTTGTTAATTTGTTACTGAGTGGAGATAGGAAGGGTTAAAGGACCTGAATAAAAATGCTCTTTATGTTTCCCACTTGCTCGCAAGTGGGGTGGGGATAGGATGATTTTATTGCACCAGTCCATGTCCATTTATCACTGCCCTTGCTCCCTTGCACCAGTCCATGTCCATTTATCACTGCCCTTGTATTATTGAGTTCTTGCTTTGCTCAGTGGAGAGGCTACTGCAGGCAGGAATGGAATGGTTAGCCTTGCCTCTCCCAGTCCTGCCTCTGAAGACTGGCACCCTCCCTGCGTTTGACTTGCCTGTTTCCACAAGTTTGTTCCCTTTTCTCCACTCCTTTGACAATATATTCTAGAGTTGCTCCTGGAGCTGCTGCTAAAACAATAGCATATTTTCTCTTTCTCTGGACCCTGGAGGAGAGGAACTAGAGGAATTGAGTCAACAAAATGTATGAATCACTTTCTACTTTATTATGTAAAATTGAACTTCAAAATTCTATATCTGTGGAGTGAAACTAATGTTTTTAAAAATATTTTGTTTTGTTTTGCTGTGCTTTCATTCAGTACTTAACATACCGAGAATCCCCAAGTTGTCTGAAGTCCCATTTGGCACACTGATGTGGATGCAATGTGGCCTATCTGTTCAAGTAAAGGAAATAACTTATAAATAACTTCCTTGGAAATGATGAATATGCTTCCAAGGGATACAAATATAAAAAAAAAGTTGTGGAAATTCAAGTATCAAAAAAGTTTTTTTCTAGCCAGGAGAAGTTCAATGTGAGCCACACAAATTTATAATAAAGAATTTCCCTCTCTTCACTCCAAGGGCCCCCATGAGCTTGGCAACTTATACCATCTTTTGAGTGTAAAGATGGTGGGAAAACAATAAAAAAAAAAAAAGAAAGAAACCTGTATAGAAGAGTGTTAAAGGAAGATGTAGACACTGTTCACCCACTTCAACATTAGTGCACATTACTGAATACTTATAATGTTTTTTGCCATTTTGAAGTCTATAATTAATGGTCAAAGCACTTTCTGTATACTTGCTTACATAGAATTAGTATCAGCTACATCAATAATACTTAGACTCATTTTTTGTCTTTCTGGGGCTTTGAAAACATCAAGAGTTTGGGGAGAGACTTGGCAGGATTCATAGATCATGAACCCATGGATCACGGCCAATTTTTCTTTTCTTAGAAGAGATTTTGGATTCTGTGGACCTTTCCGTGCCTCCTGGCATAGAAGATATGGACCAAATTGTCCTTTCTTCATTTTAAGGACAGGAAGTGAAAACTTAGCATGCCTTGCTAAAACTGGAAGAGGTTGGGTTCTTGGTGGAATGACTGAAAAGCAGCAGATTGGAATGTAAATAGGACCAACACAGAGTCCCTTGAGGAAAGTTAGAGACTTTATTTTACTTTTGTGTTAACCAGGTTTATATTTATTTTTTTCTCTTGCCTTCAAAGAAGATTGACTACTATTCAGTCTCTCCAGAAGATGACTGACAAAATGCATCCTTTGGGCCATCTGCATCTCATTCAGGACAGTGTAGGGAAGAACATTCCCAATCCATTATAGCCTCATTGAGTTCAATGGGCATGTCAAAACACAACAATTACCTGGAATGTATTATTGAGTTCTTGCTTTGCTAAAATCATCTAAAAGCCCTTCCAATATTGAATGACCCCTTTCTATAACCAGTGATAACTGGTTAGTGGTTCATATAGAACACCTGTATTATGTTTTGGATCTTTAGTATCCCCTAAAAAGCTCATGTGTTAGGCAATGCAGGAATATTCAGAGGTGAAATTATTATATTATGAACAGTGAATTAATCCATTTAACACATTAACAATATGAATGAACTACTGGATGGTAAATGTAGGCAGGTGGGGCATGGCTGGAGGGAGTAGTTACTGAGAACATGCCCTTGCAGATTACATCTTGTCCTCGCTCACTCTCTGGCTGGAGCAGCTGAGCACCTTTCCTTTATCACACTCTTCTACCATAATGTTCTGCCTCATCTCAGACCCAGAGCAATAAAGTTCAGCTGGCCATTGACCGAACCTCTGAAACTGTGAGGCCAAAAGAAAATTTCCCTCCTTTAAGTTGTTCTTGTCAGGTATTTTGATCACGGGAATGCAAAGCTAGTGTAACAGAGCCTGGTACACTAGCAGTGCAGCAGTTTTACAAAGAGTATGGCTGGAAACTTGATAACTGAGTTTTGGCACAAAGGATTCCATGTCTGTGAAGTTCATATTAATATTTCCTCCTCTTATTCTTCAACTGAGTGTTTTCAACTTCATTTTTTAAAACACTTATGGTAACTTTTTGCCACTGTGTTTTTGTTGTTTGTTTGTTGCAGTGCTGGGGATTAAAGCCAGTGCTTCACACACAGGAGGCAAATACTGTATGGCTGCTCCCAGAACATACCCAGTGCAGATTTTCACCATTTTATACTTGATTTCTTTTCCTTCTCTCCTCTTACTTTTCATTCATAGCAAGAATGACTTGGCTTTCCTCCCTTCTCAGTCTGCCTTGGGTACATAATCATGCATTTAAATCTTTGAACATACCACAGTATAATTTAGATTAGGAAACTTTTCATTTGTAAACCTCAGTTGGTTTTGTTAACACGATTGTGCCCTAACTAGCTGAATTAACTAAATCCTATGCTATTAGTGAAAGTAAGGAAGGAAAAGGACCATATAATAAGTACCTACTTGCAACAAATACTGGGCCAGACTTCTTACACAATTTCTTATTTAATCTTCATAACAACCCTTCTAGGTGAAGAGTACTATCTCATTTCATAATGTCGAATTCGAAACCTAGAAGTATTCCATACCTTGCATGAGGATGGGTCACAGCGCTAGGCTTTGAACCACAGGCATCTTTGACTTCAAAGTCTGTGCTCTTTCTACTTCATGGAAAGACCATATAGAGGAACAAGTGATGGAACCTTCAGAGACTGTGATGAATTTATTACTTTAAAGTTTGTAATCCCTGATCATGCATGCTGACTTTGAAATTAGAAACATGCAAATGAAGTATTAATATTGTGTTTGTTGTCTAAGTCAGTGGCAAAATGACTTTTAGGTGCCATTCAGATCCTAGGCTGTTTAGAATAATCATGATATGAGGCCATAGGAATAATCCAGAAATATTTTAAAGCAATTTCTATAGACCAGCTTTAGGCTTAGTTATTTATGTCATATAAAAAAGGAGGAGGAGTCCTATTCTATGGTAGATGGAAAGATGGAAGAATTGAACAGTTGAAAAAATTATTTCAGAATTATAGTACTGATTAGACTTATTTGTAGAGATGAGGTAATGTGCCAAGTCTTTGTGGGCCGTGATGTACCAAGAAGGCCTTGCTGAAGGAGTGGGGTAGGGTGGCTGTGGGAAGATCTGGACAGGTGCTGGGGTCTCCATTCTCATTAATCGACTTCCTTATCTATTCCAAATATAACCAATAAAAAATAAGCACAAAAAAAGGAAGGAAGGAAGAAAAGAAGGAAAGAAAAGACAAACAGAAACGACTATGAATAGCACCTAGAAAACTGGAAGAACAGCTTCAAGTTTCTTCCTTCTGAATGATTTATATCTTCCATGTATAAATGACAAAATATAAACTGGTGGTGATAGCCAGTACTTTTACTTCCACCATCAAGTGTACAGTGTCCTACTGGAATTGGAGGGATTGGGCTAGGTGACCATCCAGCATTTTTCAAGTACAATATTCAATGATTCTAAAGTTCTCAGCAAGCTCTGACTGCCTATTTGTACTACTGAAGCATATATTAACCACTTTCATTTGCATCAGAAGAGCCATATACTCTCTCCTCAAAATTGTTGAAGCCTGACCTTGTTATAGAAAACATCCTGGAATCATGTATTCGGAATTCTTAATTTTCAGTTTTTCTTTCCTCTTATTTTTTAAATATGTTTACTGCTGTGATCCTTTTTCCTTATTCTGAAAGCCAGTTTTTAAGTTTGGATGATTGGAATCTCCTTTTTGATTAAAGAAGATGAGTGTTAGACATAAAAGATCACTAGGCTCCAAATCAGAATTTGTCTATGGCTAGAATAGAGGAAAATATATATCTTTATGAGGAAACCATTAGAAAAGGGAAAATGTTGAAAAAATAGGTATGTGTCACTACCATATTCTGGTGGAATCCCATATCTGAAGAGTTATCTGTTCATAGAATGATCTAGACAGAATGCTGCCTTTGCCTTACTGCAAGGAAATAGCAAGTTATCAAAACAGCTTCTTTGTTTAGCTAGCTAAGTAAACCTAAAAAAAGAACAGGTTGTACCAACTTTCTTGCATTATCAGTTGTCTACTCTGGATGTCTCTACCTTTTAAATAGGCAGATAGGTAGATAAGTAAGTGGATTGAGGACACACAGGGCCATTAATACTGAAGTTAAGGACAGGGTTCAACTTCAGAACAGGATGAATGCATCTTTAAAAAAAAAAACAAAAACCCTGTTTTCTAACCCTGTGCAGAGGTTATATTTTTAAGGATTAAAAAAAATAAAAAGGCATTTTCTCTGTTCTTTATCATATGTCTTTGTCCTTGGCAAATGTAAAAATTCACATTATGTTTTAAACAAACCAACAGGGTAAATCTGTATCAACATTCAAAGTTCTTTATCATTCAGAATATGAAATTTCCTCTGCTCCTCTTGCATTTAAGACCAATGTGTCCTCATAAATGCTTAAGCAGAAGGCAGAAATGATATTAAAGCCAACAGACTGCAAGGTGTCCCCCACTTCGGCCCGCATTATCCAGACCTTTGTATGTAAGCCCTCTATTGGAGTGCAGGAAGTGCCTATGACTTACTCTAACACATAGAAACAGCAAGGATAACCAGCATACTTTATTATTCATATGTGATTATATTATGTAAGACTGTAATATTTATCCTGTGAAGGAATTCACCTCCTTATGGCCTTTCAAGAAGCAGGACTTCTTTTTGGGAGCTGACCCATAGAGACGACCATGGGGTAAATTGCTGATGACACCCGGTAGCAAGCCAGAGATTAAAGCCCTCAGTCTAGCAGCCTGCAAGAACTGAATGTTGGAACAGATTTGTAAACTACAAAGTAGATCCTTCCCCAGTCAAAACTCAGATTGAGGCTGCAGCCCTGGTCAACACTCCTCTTATAGCCCATGAAGCCCTGATGCAGAGGCCCTGGTTAATTTTATTGACAATATGATGCTACTTTTAGAATCTACCATTTTCTTCATCTTTTATTCTCTACATAATAGATACAATGTGAAAGTGGCCTGATACCCTCATCTTCAAAATCATTAAAGGTCTTTTTATTTAAGATCTGATTCATCTGTGGCTTTGTGTACATCACAAATCTGTTCCTCAATTTCTGATGATCTGTTCAAGAGAGATACTCCCTTACTCTATAAAGGAGTTGAATAAGGTTGAAAACTGTCGACATATACTTGTTGAATCCAGTTGAGTTGCATGAAGATGAGTTGCTTTAAAAGCTATTTTTAAGTCTTCCTGTGTCTATGTCGTAGATGGTCTATTAGAACTCCTGCTGAAAAATGGGAGATGGAGAAGAGATCATTCTGTGAGCTGCTCTAGCATTTGTGTACTAGTCAAATTCAGTTAAGTCACATAAAAAGAAATTTTTGAATGAAGCTTTCATACAGGGCAACTCTTTAGCCTGAAGAACATCATGGAAATACAGCAGGAGCCAAATGGTGGATGTGTCCAAGGTCCTTATGTCAGTGCCGCCTCTTCCCCCTTATACACATCTAGGTGGTGTGTTTCACTAGAAGACAGACAAGCTGGAAAGGAGGCATGACATCGGGAGGTAGCAGAGGGTTCTGTTATACTGAAACAAGTTGCAACACTGGACTATGCTAAACATGGTCAGAATGGTCTGACTTATGTAAAAAATTGCCAACATTTTATCTGCATTCTCACCCAAACAAATGGAAGATTGATTGCTACTTGAAAAGGCCCAAGAAAGTCCGTAGTATTTTTTTCTTTATAACTCTTAACACATTGTTTTCTAGCTTCTGTACTAATATCAACAAAAGGCCTCTTCTCTGAAGCCTCAGTTTCCATCACTTGAACAGGCCTTCTTCAATGCTAAATGAATGAAGGGAGGAGTGGTTAGGAATGCTCGAACATTAGTGTGACCAACTAATCTCTTCTTCTCTTGGGGGAGACATTACATTTGGTGGAGAGATATATGTGTGTGTGTGTGTATGTATATACACACATATATATAGAGAGAGAGACATATATATCTATGAATCTATATATGAGTGTCTAGATATATATAGAACTCAGATTTCGTTTTATAGGATAAGCTTTTTTAAAATTTTTTTGTAGATGTAGATGGACAGCATGCCTTTATTATATTTATTTTATGTGTGTGTGTGTGTGTGTGTGTGTGTGTGTGTGTGTAGATAGATAGATGATCGATGGATTAAGCCCAGTGCCTCACACGTGCTAGGCAAATGCTCTGCCACTGAGCCAAAACCCTAGCCCAAGATAAGCATTTCATTAAACACTTTCTAAAGCATTTCTGAATGGGCCACCAAAAGAATGTGGAAAAATCAATTGGATTGTAACCTAACCAGGGAAGTATCAATCATTTCCTAAGCCTAGAATATGTTATATGCTTCCGCCTTCCTAGTAAGCAGAGAAATCATTGACGTTATGAGGAATTGCTCAAAGATTCATAGCTGAGAAATGGCAGGGAAGAGACATGAGCCTAGCCTTTCTCATTCTAAACTTTATGCTTTTAACACTTTATGCATATATATGTATACACACACATATATGTATACATATACTTAGCTGTGAATATTTTCTGTGTACCCACTATGTCCCATGCACTGTTTTAGATATGATAAAGGGATATGCAGAGGAATAAGACCTAGAATTTGCGCTTATAGGTAAAAAAAAGAATTAAGTAGGTTACACTGAGTCTTTGGGGAAAAAAAGAAAAAGATGCACAAAAAGAAGTCTAGACACAAATGAGAGAAATTAGGTTTCAAATCTGCTGATATAGGTAGGTAACTTAACCTTTTTGTAACCTATTACTTCATGGGAAGAACGGGGGAGTAATAATCTCTTGGCTTTGCAGATTGGTTGGGAGGATTGAATGAGAAAATATGGAAAGTTACTGGCAAGCCTGTGGGTATCTGAGGCCTTGGTAAAGAAGCTTTTGATTAAGGATGAAGAAAGCAGGCAGAGGAAGGCATGTGGCCCCGGGACTCAGTGGACCTGGACTCCTGTCTTGGTCAACAGGTCTTGTGACTGTGGGCCAACTACTGACCTTGGGAGCACCTTAGAGAACCCACCTCACAGTGCCTTTTCATCTATTTTAAAAATGATGGCATTGGCAATTTCTTTTGTCATTATTTTTTTAGCCATGCAAATGAACATTTTAATTTTAGTCTTTGTCGTGATTTTGCTTTAATTTGCCAACACTTTGAATATTCTTTCTCTGTGTACAAGCGCACGCACGTTTGTGCGTGCGTGTGTGTGTATGTGAGAGAGAGAAAGATTATTGTTATTGTTGAAAATACTTAGTCACTCTGGGGACCTGGGCAATTTTCATGTACTCGTGAATGTGTCCCCTGGATGCTCTGTATAGTCACTTTGCACCTTATGCCTGACTTTCCCACAAAGCTCCAAGCTTTATCCTTCATCAGAAACAAAATTAATAATAATAAATAAGCGTAATGGCTTTGAGTGAGAATCTTAATCAGACGCATTGCCTATTTCTGTTCATTCTAAGGGGCACATTGTGAGCACTTGAAGCCTTTTGATGACTCAAGGTCATCACTATGACCATCTATCATTATGATCTGCTGAAATTCAGTAATTTTTCTCTCATTTCCCCTCAGGCTGTCAGCTGTCATTTCTGCTGTCACTGAGCTGCCTCTCACAACAGTCTTCCCCACCACCTTCTAAAGTTTATTGGTTCCAATCTCCTCCAGTATGAGGAAGAAAAGGCAAATCAGTCATTAGCACTATTGGTGAATAGGAATCAATAAGCATGAAAAGAGGCCCAAAGAACACCCATCAGAGGAAAACCATGCTTTATTCTGGTTTTTGTTTTCAATTACTATTTTGCATACAAAGAGCTCTGCTAAGGCTCCGTATGGCTGGAGACCCTTCCCCTTCTCTTCCTCCTCCTCCGTCATCTTCCTTTTCTTTCTTAACTCAGGAAATCTGGAAATGTGGGCTTTGACCGTATGCTCTTACTTACCCCTCACCCTCTGCTAGGATTTTGTTCTTAAATTGTAACAATTAGAGGAATGCTTCTAAATTGGATTGCTTCAGATTGTCTCAGTTCTCTGTGACTTTAAGAACAAGCTGATTTGAAACCACATACGGTTGGCAGCTTTCATCCATTTATTTGGACTATCAAGCAAGAATGCTCACAATCTTTCAAATGAAAGAAGACATCTTTATTTCCAGTTCACACCCTTCATAATAAGAAGGGTATTTGAAAAAAAGCCAAAAAGCATAACTTACTTCTCTAACTTCATATTTCAGATGCCTTCAGTAGTAGGAGAACATTTCCTGACTTACCCCACCTTACCCCTAAGTCGGCAGCAGAAAATGACAAAGATGTATTCAGACTCTAACAGTAAAAACAAAAGTAATAATCATTTTCTGAAGTTTGTTTGAAAGGCCTCAGCTTCCCTAGACTTCTGTTATTTATCAAGCAACAAGCTGTATGTGCAATAGATAAAGTGCTTTTACTTATTTTACTTAATATATTTGAAAGGACCAGCATGTATTGTTACCCAATAGCAGCTTCTGTGAGAGTTACCAAAATCTTCAAAATTGGGGAAAGTCTCATTAAGGACACACAAATCTTGTTTCACTCTAGTTAAGACCAGAACTGGAGGGCGAGAACACTGAGTGTCCCCTTTAGGGAGAATGTCCTTGTTGCAATCTGGGTAGCTGAGACACCAGTAAGGATCTAATGGCACCTTGGAACATCTGGCAGATCCCCTGCTCCATCTCCCCAAGTGCATTTCCCTTTTGTACCCTGGGAACCACTCTGTCACCAATCCTCCTTAGGGTATTCTATCTTTGCTTTCTCCTTCCTTTCTGCCTGGGACAGCCCTCTCTGCCCCAGGCTCTGCATTTCCACCCCTAACTGGGTCCCCTCCATAAGCCTTCCCCTCTCAAGTGGAAAAGGGTGTATTTGTCCAAGAATATACATGGTATTGATGTCTTTTGTCACATTGTACATGGGCAATGGTAATGTATTGAATGCCTTATCTTAATGCCATCTGTAAGCCCCCATGCAGAATCTAAGCTCCCTAAGCAGGGTCTGTTTCTGATTTATCTGATTCCGTTATGGAACTGCACACCAATGCAGTTTTCAAAGCATGCTCTTAACTAATATTCACGGAAGGAAAGAAGGAAGGGAAGGAGGGAGGGAGGGGAGCAGGAAGGAAGGAAGTGAACATTGTAACTATAAAAATTTTATGTCTCAAATCCTAACATGATAATATTAACAAATACTTTCAACTTATATGTTCTTTTGCTATTTACAAAGGTCTTTTGCATGTATTTCTGTATTACTCATCACTATCTTGCTACTGTGTGCAGGGGAATGTAAGGTACATGTGTGTATGCACATGTGTGTAAGGTATAGTGTATGTATTACTTGTCTCAAACACATGTATATACACACATGCATGCACAGGCGCATACACACACATGCACTCCTGCACAAATCTAATTTCTATAAGGGTGAGACTTCATTGTGTTCATTGCTGTATCTTCAATTCCTTGAACAGTGCCTGGCAAGGAGGAAAAACTCAATAGATATGTGTTCAATGACCGAATGAATAGTCTTAGTCTTTACCATACTCACCCAAAGTTAATAAAATACGTGAATATTATATCTTCCTTTTCATGCAGATAGCAAAACTGAGGCCTGAGGACCTACTCAATGTTATATAGTTAGTTACTAGCCAGTCCAAGACATGAATTCAGGTTTTCCATTTCTATCTTCTTTCTTTTCTGTCTTCTGGAAATTTGCTGTATTAATAGCAAAGCAAGAAATGTCACACAAGGAAAAAATTGTTTCCAAATTTAAATTCATGATGCATACTCAAGAAATCACTGACTTCTGAATCCAATGGTAATGCAGATTGTGTGAGTGTTAGGAGGAGAAGCCTTGCTGTTCCATCCTCTTGCCTTTATTAGCATTATGTGTCAGTGCACACACAAGCACTTGCTTCGCACTTTTCCACTGTCTTGTTAATTCCTGTGTAGGCTGTCCCTGTCCTGACTGTCCAGGTGCCCATCAGTGTGGCTGCTTGGCCAGGCAAACAACATGCAGTGACATTTGTTATGGGTACTTTGGCAATGCACAGGGCTTGAGGGAAGAAAAAGCAGGCACTTCAGCAGTAAGATTAGGCTGGGTTGTAAAAAAGTTTATATCCTCCCTAATTGTAGCTCACTTTGCAAGCAGAATAACACCCATGCAAATTACTAAGTTGTACTAGATACCCAAGGATGTCAGTAATCACTTTGAAATCCAAATGAAATGCCATGTATTTTACTGAACAGGAGCCCAGGCACCAAATGCAGTCTTTGTCCATTATCAGAGACAGATTTGGCACATACACATCAACCAGGAAAGGGCAGCCCCTAAGGCCCTAATGCCTAAAAGAAATAGGGGCCACGTATGTCAAACTTGGCAAAAGACATAGGTATGGCTGGCCACAGTCCCTTTCTATTCTCAGGCCCCTCTCTGTTTTCCTTTATCTAAAAATGGAATGTGTACAAATGTGAATAAGGTATACAGTGACATGGGATCATAAAGTACAAAGGAAAGCTAGCATTTGTTTTTAATCTAAAGCCCATGTGGGTAGGAGTGAGTCAGTGAGAGGCTGTACAAAGGGGATCTTAAGTCATGATGATGTTACAGACTCTGTAGCCCAGGAACTCTCCAAGGCCTATTTTTGTATTACTTAGACATAAGGTAATGAGATAAAGGGATGTCTAGCCTATGCAAATTCACAAGTCGGGTTCTCCATTTGACCATGAGTCAGACTGCAGGCCTCAGACTTGGCTCCTCAGTGTTGTGAGATTCGTTTCTTTCCCTTTCCCTTTCTCATAAATGACTCAGGAAACTCACAGAAAAACTGTGTGTACTTCTTTTCCTGGAATTATCAATGAGGAAATGCATGTCCTCTAAGGCTTACTGGATTCACCCTTTGAAACGTGCCCAAACTCTGATTTCGCCTCCTGTATGTGGTTTGCAGGGATGGACTATTGGGGTGTCCCACCCGTCCACAACTCAAAGTTTCTATTTCCACATTTTGACTGCCAGTTCTATATTTGGGTAAGAGCCTGCTTTCTTGCCTGGTTTCCTAGGGAAACAGTTTGTAAGAGCTGCTGTGTCCATCTGCCTCGCCTGCCTGGGTTTTTGACTGTAAACCCTGATTATTTCCTATTCTGACAGAAAGGCACAGGGCCTCACATGTGGGAAACCCCTTGAAATTTGTTTCAAATGAGTGTAGGAAAATGAGTGGTAAGTTAGAAAACCAGAGTTGTGTTGGGTGGCAGTGGGGAGATTGTGTGCGTGACTGTGGGTTTCTAGTTGTCCATAGATTTGCGGTTTATGTTAACAGAAAAGCAAGTGTCAGCACATAGTGGGAGGGGCCCAACATCTCACTCCTCAGATGCAAAGGCACTGCACATGTGATATGAGCTGTGACACAAAAACATCCCTCCACTGACCTTCTAGTTAGCTACAACAGAATTGGAGGGACATTAGACTTGAAGTCAAGGAAACTGAGTTGTGCCATTTCAATCTCAGGCTGAGTCTTTTCATCAATAAAAGAACCTCATATCATTTTGGGAATATGAAACTCCTATAGCCAAGCTGGATTTATTAAGTAAATGTACATTTCTTTTTTCAGTTAGGTATTGGCCAGTCAGATCTATGTAGAGTGACATAACCCATTCTGCTATACTGATTTGACAGTCTATCAATGAACAGTTGAATTCAAGGTGAATGTTTGTATATTTTCTGGCTTTTGAAAGTTTAAAAACAACTCCTAAAATTTTGTTAGATAGATATCATGGACACACCAGGGTCCATGAGCAGCAAGTTTGAGAAACATTAACTTAATGTACATGATTTCTAAAATTTTCTCCAAGCCCTTTCTTGATAAATTCTCTAGAGAATATTTTTGGGGGTAGAAAGCTGGCAAAGAAGGATATATGCTTTCTCACATTATGAAACACTTCTGCTCACCCTGCCCTTGGAGGTATGTCAGAGTGTCTAATGCAGATCGGGTTCTTCCATCTTCTGAAGATGTCTCTATACCCCAGAAGCTGGAGGGGGCCAGCCAGGGCTCTCCCTGATGGCTCATGATGAAGACTGTTCAGGTCTCACATCAGGATGTTGTCACACACCTAGTATTATAAACAGAGCCCTCAGCAAATAGAATCTGTTTCATTTAATTGCTTTTCAAGATGCCATTACCAGAAATTTTTATGTAAATACATATTTTATTCCCTGAGGCATGTTAATATGAATTCAAAATTATACAACGCTGAAATGAAAACAAAATTTCCTTTTTACTAGTATTCTCTCTAATGTGTTACTGGGAGCATGATATAGGATATCAAAGGTGCTCAAACTTAGCCAAAGGCACTTTCTTGAGTGTTCACTCTGAGGAATCACAGGAATGTTGTCATACTGATAGTTTAACACAGTTCAGTTTGGTGAGCATCTGTGGGTTGCCTTCTCTGGTTAGGTATTGGGTGTATTCCATGGGAAGTATGGAAGCTGTTAATGAAACATCCATAAGTGCCCCCATAATTTACTCAAAGAGTGTAACTACACTGTTGGCTAGTCAGTAACTGATGCCTTGGAGATATCTACTTATTTATAGAGCACTCATATGTCAAGCACTGTTCCATGTTCTGTATTCATCCACATCATGCTCAATAGCCATTGGAATTGTGGGTCCTACAATTATCTCCATTTTGCAGTGCGAAACCTGAAGCCCAGAGAAGGTAGATAATCTGCCCACAGTAACACAGTAATAGTAGTGGGACCAGGCATTGAGCTCTGGTATATGTGCTCTTAACCTCTCTGCCATTGTTTGAGGGAGCAAAAGATAAAAAGATGTTTCATTGGGCTCAAAGTATTAAGGGACAGGACATTCAGAATAGGACTTGAAAACTAGCAGGACTGACACTACCAAAGATGTTTGGGAACATCTCTCTTGATGTTCAGAGCGTAGGGCACCGTATGAGCAATAAAAGTGAAGTGAGAAATGGTCTCTAAGTTAGTGTTGAGACTAGGGAATGGACTGGCATGGAATAGCAAGGTAGTGCAAGTGAAAGAGAAGATTGAAAACAAAGTTTAATACCCGAGTCTGGTCAAAGAAGGAGTCCAACCACTTCATCTTGATTATCTAAGTGGTGCCATTAGGCAATTTTAGGACTGAGAACAGTGTGACCAGTTCATGCCTTACAGCACTCCATTTGAGGTCAGGAAACTAGTGAGTGCTCAAACTTACCATCCTGAGAGAACACCCTGGATTCAATGAGCAGGCCAGACCACGCCCTGAGGCTGTCAAGCCATCTGCTTTAGCACAACCTTGTGCCCCAGTAGAGGCCATGAGTCCCACGTTGCCCACATTCTTCATCCTTGCTCAGACTCCTTCTCTACTTTTCTTAAGGAAAATAATGTCTGGCTTATCCCTTCTTAGAAAGTGACATCAGTCCACGTATTGAGAGCCTTGTGTTCCCTGTACTTGATGAAGCCTGGAAGACACTGTGTGTAGTGTGTCTGAGTGGAGACACAAGGGTCAGGCAGCCTTGGGCCAGAATGCTATCAGGCATGGTTCTCCTCCCTAATCCTAAATATCCTTATCTGTATAATGGGGACATTTACTGTATTTGCCTCACCTCACAGAGATTTTGCATTATTAAAGGTAATAATCTACATAAAATATTTAGCCTATTGCCCTACATATAAGTGCCTCATAAATGTAACCTCATTATTGGTAATAATAGCATGCAATGTGAAATAAATCCTACTAAAGTACCAGCAGCTTCCCTTGACTTGTTTTGTTTGATGTAGCTACAGGCTTATATCAAGAGAGTGGCAACAAATAGAAGGCACAGAAAAGTCTAGGCTCTGTTCAACTCAGGGTGGCTTTTCCAACTCATCCCTACACCCTCTCTTGAAAATGTTATCCTTCTGTTTCTGGGGAGAAATCTAATGGGTAGCATGGACACTGGGTAGAAGAACCATTCTCCCAATAAATGCCAGACAGTAAAAAAGAAAGTTAACACAGTGTATGACTTCCAATGTTTAACTAGCAATTGTTCTCATCCTCATTTGCCCTTCAGACTCATCTGAGGAGTCTTCTAACCAACTCATTTCCTGAGCCTCACCTCAAAGACACTGAACTAATTGGTCTTGTTGGGAGGCACAGTTATGTGTTGAACATCCCAAGAGATTCTGATGGGCACCCCGGATTACCTGTGGTGTAGACAGAGGATGGGCAAGAAGAACACAGGGACAGCCCTGATGGTGACCATGGAATGAATCATCTTAAAGCATGGACTCAACAAGTGTACAGCCACTTAAAGCTTTGCCTCTGCTGTTTCTTATGTGTATGGCAGGAAGTACCAAAAAATTGAAAGAGAAAAAAAAAGGGAGGGAGCGGAACTTCAACATTAAGTATGTGAGAGCTGTGTTTATTCTTCAAACAGATATTAGGCAGAGGCTTAAAAGAGACTTGAGGAAAAGTGAAGGAACCGGGCATATGTGTGGTTAGCAAAAATTCAGGTACTGACCGAAAGCTTCAATTCAGGCTCTGAGTTTTCAAACTCATGTACCTAGTTACAGCTCATCTTTTTTCTTCATGCTCTTTCATTTCCTATTTCCCAGTTATGGGAGATTATCTAGTTCCTTTTAGACATGAGCAAAGTGAGCAATGCCTGAGTTCTCACAGTAAAAAAGATCTCCTGTCACCCGCCTCCCATACACTGTGGTCTACTTTATTGCTGGGTTCAAGGGTAGAAAGGCTAGCTTTAGAATGTCCTAACATTCTTACTGACCTTTTCTGATTTCTCTACCAAAACCCTGAATACTTCCCATGCCATCCTGGCCAACCACAGCTCTTATCTTCAAGGATGGCTGAAGTGTCTTACCTTAACTGCCCCAGGCACCACTGCAGAAGAACCCATGACCTTGCTGAAAGCCACTGCATGCCAAGGAAGACTTAATTTCCCTGAGTACTTGGGAGGAGAAAAACAATAATCTATATGATGGACTTTTGGCTGAAACCCATATCCTTTATGAGCAGATAGAATTTGGCATAGCTTATATTCTGATTTAAAGAACAATGTTTTGTTCTGATGTCATTTGTCTAATTAATGTAAAAGACGATTGAATTTTTCCTACGCATCTAGCCTTTGAGATTTTAGAGTTAAGTGGCTCAAATCAATCGCCTTGTCTTCTGTGAAGTCTTCTAGATGCCTTCAGCTATAGATCTACCCTTGGTGTTCACAGGCCTTATGTTCATGCTACAGATAGAGTGGAAATAGTTCCCTTCTCGGATTTGTTTGTTCACTCACTAAAAGTTTGTTGAACACCCCAACGTATCCAACAAGGTGTGTTGGAGGATGCCAAGGTACTTGAAGGATTGAGGTGGTACACAGAGGATGAGAAGGGAATCATGGTACATGACTATAAAGGCAGGACTCTAAACACTCTCTAAATCATTTTCAGGATGTTGATAAAGAGGAGCCAGAAAAGGTTTGTGAGGACAGAGAAGCAATATTTGTATTTCATAGAGGAAAACACCTTATTATGGCTCATCTCTTCAGCCAACACTTAATGAGCGCCTTTTGCATGGCCAGTATCATGCTTGGTGAAGATACAAGACATAATAACAAATGGTCCTTGCCCTCAAGGAGCTCACAGTCTATTGAGTTGCCTTTCTGCCTTCCCCACTAGATTATGAGCTCCTGGAGGGCAGGCACTTGTGTTCATCTGAGAAAGAGGATAAATTTCAGAGTTAAACCTAGATTACAATCCTAACTCTATTACTTTCACTATTGCACATCACTTAACTGATTTCTAAACTGAGGCTAAGTTTGCCAGCCTCACCAGGGATGTACACAGACCTAACAGGAGGAAGAGATGTGGTTACCACAGCAGGAGCTCTATATATATTCTTTCTCTGTCACACAGCCTGGCTCATGGTGTACACTCAGCACTTTTGCTAACCCACCTAGCTGGAGGGCTTGCTTATCTGTGGTGCCTCAGGGTTGGGACGATTTCAACAGGAGGTCTGCCCGACACCTAGTCTTGTTGGCCAGCAGATCCATTCTCAGCTCAGACTGTGGTCAAGTCACATACTGCAGGCTGTGAACTGGTGATCAAGGCCAAGGGTTCAGTTCTGGACTCTGAATCCCAGGCCTGCATCTCACGAAAGTCAGCACCAAAGTCAAAAGAAAATGACGAAATTTCCTCTCTGGCCAAAATGCTGTTATTTCACCAAGGGCAACAAATCTTGGCAGGAAAGGTTGATTTGCTTGTCCTTATGTAATCAATTGTATTATAGCCCTTTTCACAGTGGCTTAAAGGGGAGGTCTTGGCTATCTCTGGTCTTATTTGACCTTTTATTGTTTTCAGAGCATTTTTACAATTATTTATTCACTCCTTCCTTAAAAAAGTCTCTCTGAGGTCCTCAGGGTGGCAATTAATACCCTTCGCTGGGGGGATATTGAGACTTGGAGAAGTAAAGTGGCTTGCCAAAGTCATATAGCTCATTGTAGTAGCAGTTGGTGAGAGGTTTGCTATTTTATCCAAGAACCCTGAGAGAAATATTAGGACCATTGATCTGGTCAATACATGATGTTGCATCAAGAGTTAAGCCCTTTTTTTTGGCTCAGTGAGTAACCTTAGGAATGTTGAATGGGGTTTTCAAGACTGATATGCTTCCCTGACCTGTGATTTGTCTGTGTGTCTATTCCCTTGACTTTGATCACAAAGTAAGTCCATCGTGGACAGTGTCTTCCATTAAAGTTAATGTCAATATGTGCATTTAACAAACTCTTGAAAATTTGCATAGCAATTTCAAGGGCCAGTCATCTTCAAACCTACTGTGGTTCAAAATAGGCTAGGGAGATAGAGATGATGTGATATGTACTAGGGCATGTGACTAGAATAGGGGACATTGGAGGCTCCAACCCCAGTCCCTTGGTTTCTGAGTCCAGTGCTTTGCTAAAATGAATGACATATTAACTCATAATTTGATCTTCTTGCTGTTTTTTCTTCGAAAGTTAAAACTGAGGTACATGTATGATGACAAATGGTGTGACTCTACTTTGTATGCAACCAGAGAAATGAAAAATTGTGCTCTGTTTGTGTACCATGAATCGAAATGCATTCCACTGTCATGTCTAACTCATTAGAACAAATAAGTAAATAAACTTTTTATAAAAGCTAAAACTGATGAACTTAAGTCTATAAACTTCTAAGTCTGCCATAATAATGCTAGCATGAAGTATCTGTTGAAATGAAAAACAATGTGCAATTTCGTTTGTTTGAGAAGTTTTCTTCTATTTCTCAGTTTTACCTGTAATTTTTCTAATGTTCCAAAAAATTGTTCAATGTTTCTTTAATCTACAAGTTGGAATGGAGAGTTTGGCCTAATTTCTGTGTTCACTTCGAGCATAAGCAATAACACATTCTAAAGGATGATAAATAGCTGTGTAAAATTTAGATGCATTCTATAAATACAGCATAGCCCAATCCCCTGTAGTCAGAACCAGGTAGAATGAGAGAACAGTGGAGGTGCTCTCCCCTTCCACACCCTTCTCCAGCTTCTAGTGGTAGTTGCTGATTATGAATACAAAGGCAAGAGCCAGGCAGACTTGGATTTGAATTTTGCTCTTCCTATATTACCTGTTATGACTTTAGTTGACTACTTAACTTTCAGAGCATCCATTTGTAGAAAAAGGCTAACAAAATCTAGTTCTTAGAAGATTTATTTGGTACAAAGGCCTGTATGTTTTAAATAGGCAATTATAATTACCTTGTATCACTGTTTTTATCTTCATCTAAGACCCTTTATATTCACCATTGAGACATTTGAATCCATACTTTTTTTTCCTGGAAAGAGACAATATCAGCTGCACCTTGATGTCAGTTTAAACTATGTGTCATGCAGTATTTTGCATTTCTAAGTTTGTCCTTACCTTCATAATCAAAGTGCTGACTAATGCTGTATCTGCCACCTTGTGCCTGCTTGGTAAATACAATTTGGATTAACAGATTTCTTTTTTAGTTATGACTGCAATATAATAACATAGCCCAAAGTTTGAAAAATAGAGAAGGGAAAGCAGATAAGGCATTGTCATACTTGTCATACTCCACGTGGCACAGTGGTTAAGGCCTTGGACTGTGGGAGTCATGTGAATCTGGCCCATGCTCTGAGTTTCTGCTTATACCTCTGTGCTTCGATTCTTCATTGTGAATGATGGAGATAAAAATAACCACCTCATCCAGATGCAGGGCAATGAGGTACATTTGAATGATATGGAATAGGACCTGTCTCAGTAAATTTTAGCTCTAATAAAGAAAGATGGTGAAGATGAGGATGTTGTTGATTTGTGGGTCCCTTTTGTGCATATTTGCTAGTTCCCAATACTTGAATAATATTAATTCTCTTGCTTCTGAGTTTTTTACAAAAAAAAGTATGTACATAAAGAAGTTAGAGATGATTAAACACATTTGAGGAAACTGGGCCCAGAGAGGCGATGATTGTTTATATAGCATTCAGCAAATTTGCAAAGAGGAACCTAGAACTCAATAATGGCCAGACGGCTCTGTCCTCAGGTTCTATGTATTTTTCTTATTGGAAAAAGAAATTCTTGACTTCTAATTACTATCCATAATTATTAAATCACAGAGACAGTAAAGCACATTGAGTTCTTTCAGTCTGGCTTTTATGATAATGTTGGCGCGGCATAATGATGCCTCATACCCGCTGACGTGGGTGCCTAAGGAGTGGATGGGGAGTACTCCTGGAAGATCACAGGAGTGATCTGGTAAAGACAGCACATGAAAAACACTTTCCATAACTCTCTGGAACACACAGAAGACTAAAAAAGAAACCCAGCTTCCATTGTTCTTCTTACCCCTCGTGTGGCACAGTAGCCCATGCAGCAAAATCCCGGGGCACTCTATTTTCTCCACCCTGGCCCTCCTCTGAGCATTGAGTTGTTGCTATCAGAAACCACTACAATCACTCTGAGCCTCATTTTCTTCAGCTTCTCATTAATCTCTTTTTAAGAGCAGCAATAAGAAGCATATAGTTCAGCCAGTAATGTTTGCCTGAGTCTGGAGCAGCTGACCTGCTATGCCAGGCTTCTGGGGTGATCTGCTGACCATGGCCCTGGGCAGCCTCGTGTCTGTATTGACTGTAGCAGCAGACAATTCCCTCACCTTCACTGAAATATTACAGACATCTTCATTCACAGCATGATGAATCAAACGAAAAGGAATGTGGAGGCAGCTAAGAGCTGGGGGCCTGAAAGGAAATTTGCTACCAACTCGATTGTCTTATGCATGCCTCTTCAGGGCTTCACCTAGGATGCCATTCTGACTACTTTTCGAGATGTCCAAATTCCACCTTTGTCCAAGATCTAATTCAAATACCACCTTCTCTTGTGTGTGTCCCTTCCAGTCCACAACTGCAATATCTCCTCTTTCTCTGTGTTCTGAGAGCACACGATTAATCATTTTGCTTTGCATTGTTAGACATTTCTATCTACATCTAGTATTTCCTACTATATCTCCGAGAGATCATGACCCACATCTCATTAGTTTCTTCAGCATAGCATTTACTAGGCACTCAGTGAAAGCACTTGGGATGAATGTGTTCTTGACAACCATCACCTAGGTTATATTTAGTTTAGTGTTGATTAGAGGCTTGCTGGGTTGCATCTTATAAGTGAAACAATGTGATCCTTCACATGCTTGATGTAGTATAACATCAGTTATTTGCTTTTCTCCAAAAGACTCTCTTTATATTCAAGAAGCATTAGCGTCTGAGTCCCTGACATTAAGCATTGTCAGGAGGGTTGAATTGCTGCTGAATGACCTGGGTCACTGCATTATGTTCCTTGATTAGAAAAAGAATAAAACCAGTAATAACTTGCTTTCCACCTGTTACTAAGATAGTTAACATTATAGAGATGGTGAAACATATAAAGTTTTTGATGATCTTCATAGTGGCGTTATAATAATAAGTCTGCATATTTACAGCATGTAATTACATCAAATGCATTTAATTCGATTGCAGTGACACCTTGGATCCTGTCCTTCCTAGTCATGTTCTCCATGAAGTTGGGAAGTAGCTTCTAGAATCAGTGTGGTTGGGCATAAATCCTAGCTCATTCTCATACCAGCTCTGTGACCTTGAACATGTTATTAAGCTTAGCTGTGATCACAGTGTCCTCATCTGCAAAGTGAAGAAGCAAAAGTACTCATCTTTTTGACTTACTTCAAAGGTTAAAGGAGATTAGTGCATGAACAGAGTAGTAGCTCCATAAATATAATTATTGCAACCCGAGGCATTGTGTAAGCCCCCTGATGAAGAAAATTCTCTCCATGTAACAGGTGCTTTTCTTTCAAAGTCATTTCATTAGGAAGTAGTCATTGAAACAAAAGGGTGAGGACAGATTGAAGCTAGTCTGATTAGAGCTTTGAACTCTCACCTGTAACAGCAAGAAGCCCATGGGGGTTGCATAGACTGAAGAGAAACAACATTGTTAGTCGAGGAAAAAGAAACTTGAACAGGGATGGCACCAGCACAGCCTGAAGAATTCTCTGTGGGCCACATCTGTTTGTGCCAGCTGTTGTCAGTCTGTGTAGGCTCGCTGAGAATAACAGCAGTGATTTTCACTTTATAGCAACTTCCATCTTGGGATCTCAGAAGGCTGCATAAATGTAGATTCGGGCTCCCAACATTTTTGCCAAGAATGAGCATACTTTACAGAGCATCCAGAATGCGTCACTGTTCTGAGTGAGGCTTCCATGGTGGAAACAGGATTAAACTAGTTTTGAATTAGACTTGCATTCTTGATCTGAGCTTTCTTTTTGATTGACCCTGAGTAACTCAGTTCCTCTTCTTGCCTTTCAGTTTTCTCACTCCACTGGTTTCTGTTTCTGAAAATCCACACAGTGGAAAGGGTCTAAAGCTGCCTCCACATTTTAGGGAGGCCTAAGTTCTTATAGAATATGTTCTTTGTCTTTTATTCCTGATTAGACGAGAACTCAGAAGAAAAATGTATCCCTTTGGTCACTGGTAAACTGCACCATCTTTTAGTGTTTTGTATGAAAGAATGTTAATGCCTGTTAACTTGTTTATCCATTTGCCCAACTCCAGGGACAATGCTCTTCATTATTTTATTTCACTATTTCAAGAATTAGCCTTAACCCTCCAGTTTGTGTCTGAGATTGATAAAGGAAATAGTCTTTTGAAGAACGGTTCTACCTGTTTTGCAGAGTCATGAGTGGAGACATCAAAAATGGGCATCTGTCTCAAAGTTTTGTCTCGGACCATCTGGATCAGGATTACCTAGGGTGCTGCTTACATCCTTGATGGCCATCTTTGAGCACAGAGAAAATATATCATGAAAGTAGTACTTGTCCTTAAGAAAATTTCCTTTGATGGTTCAGGACTTTATAGTATATGATTAAACTCTCTAAAAATAAGTGGATGGGCTCTGAAATTCTACTGGAACAAATGCAGATGAGTTATGGTCAAGCATCATGTTTTGGATTCAAATTGCAGATTCTCCACTTACTATCAAAATGATCTTCATGCATCTTTTTTCTCATTTGTAAAATCAGTACAGTGACTACCTGATGAGGCCACTCAGGTGGCTAAATGAGTTAATTAATATAAAATATTTTGAAGATAGCTTGGCACCTTATAAACACTCAGTATACCTTTATTATTTTCACTCTCATAAAGTGTAAATCAGTGAATATATAAATGAAACACTAATGCATTTCCACCTCTCAGACTTTGTGAAAAAGTGTAAGAAAGTCCTCTAATAGGATTAGTAGGATTTTAATTGTGTTTGATTGATTAGAAATAGTAAATGCTGGTAGTCATTAGTTCAGTTTTGGAGAATGATCTTTCTTCTCTGCTTCAGTGCTGATGAATGATACTAAGTCATTCATGTTCTCTCATCCACCTTCCTGCCACATTTGAAAGACATCCACAACTCAGATCTGACAGGGCATAGGTGAGCATTTAATACAAATAATCATGAGTCATTTTTAATACCAGCATGTGCCATGTCCCATCTTAGGTGTTGCTCACAATGGCTCTGAAACAAAGACATCCAACTTGTCTTCCTTGCCTAACCCCCACTCCTTTATGTGGAGAGTCTAATGCTAAGATGAGTTTTTTAAAACTTATAAAATGGTGAACCAGGTTTTTCTGCCTCCAAAGCCCACACATTCTCCATTACACCACAATCAATGTTTGTGAAAGTAAAAGGGCCACATTAGTCTCCAAACTCTGATATAATTAGCATCATGCTTTAATCAGTGAGGTTGACTGCCTTGATTAACCTTTATGATAGATCATGTAAGTTTCATATTTCTAAATGAATATATAGAGGCATCTGTAAATTAGTAGAAAAGCACTGAGCTTGGATCAGAAGACTCCTGTTTAACTCCTGGCTCTGCCACTTCGATTTTGGCTAAATCACTTAACATAGTTGCTTAACAAGCCAGTAACTTGGCTTATTTCTTCATACCAAAGAGAGAGAGAGAAAGAAAAGAAAGAAAAATAAACAATGATATCATGCTTCAGAGCTTATTGTACTGTAAGTAATCTGTTTGTGAGCATTGCATTGGGCTCCTTGAAGACTGTAAAGGAGCAAAGAAATGTGAAGGGTTTTAAGTCCTGTGATGGACTAAAAAGTTGTTTCAGCTCCTCTGAATTTTTTTTTTTTTTTTTTTTTTGGATGCGAGGCAGTTAAACCCAGGGCACTTAACCACTTAGCTATATCCCCAGCCCTTTTATTTTTATTTTTAATTTTTTGATTTGAGACAGGGTCTCACTAAGTTGCTTAGGGCCTTGCTGAGTTGCTAAGGCTGGTATTGAATTTGTAATCCCCCTGCCTCAGCCTCCCAAGCAACAGAGATTACAGTCATGCACCACCATGCCCAGCAGCTCCTCTGAATTCTATTCCTTCTCCAAGTCCTAATTCAAGCCCCTTATCATCTTGGCATGTTTTTGGTACACTCTAGCCCACCAGGACCTCTCTCCTTTGAATCCATATCATCTGATGATATATTTGCATAATATTCATACAGCAGAATAAAATTAATTTCTAAATTGGTACAAGAAATAGTTTACATGGACCATCTTATTTAAATCATGAGATAAATCCTATTGATTCCATTTTATGATTGAAGCAACTGACACTTAGTGAAATCAACGTTTTGCTCTGGGTCACACAATTTGTGAGCAGATGTGGGATTTGACATTAGCAAGGAGAACCTAGATCATGGACACAAGCATCTGAGTTGTTCTGATTATTATTAGCATTTGGTTTTTCACTTTGTTCCTTTATTTTTCCCTCATATGCCTTGATTTCCTGACTGGATTACAAATTGCTTAAACTAGATGCATCTCATTCATTTTGATGAGTGCCTTTACACACAGTTAATTACTAGTATTTGTGAATAATTTAATCTAGATCTAACCAAAGGCTACAGTTTACTGTACAGCTTGAATAAACAAGGACTTTGGACTGCTTCCTCTTTGTCTTTAGCTGGATACTGAACCCCCAACCATGTTGAGCTACTTTGATTAGAGTTTCACAGGTCAAACGAAAAGTCCCTTTTCTGTTATTCTCACTTAGACACCTTCACTGCCTCCCTGCCCAGGTCCAGAAATCCAGTGTGATCAGTGTGTCTGTCAGAGGGTGGACTTGTTAGCTGAGGGTGGCATTGTTATTGAACAAAACACATGCCCTTTGCATTTCAGGTGTCTTAGATCTCTGAGCAAGAACCCCTTTGACTCAAATGAAAACTACCTTGTGTTAGGTGAAATATGGGGAGTTAACCATTTGTTTGCTGGTGTGCATTTCCCACGAAAATCTCAAAAACAGAAATTTACCTCAGCCATGGAAAGTGATGTGCCAAGCATCATATTTGCATATTAAAACTGAAAATTGATTTGAATGTTATTTCAGTGTCTTGTGTCATATTCAGGCATCTGTCAATCCCACTAGACAGAAACAGCTTGTAGGGTAGGAAAGTATTTCTGTGCATGTAGACTGAAAATCTAGGTGCCTTCATTTTTTCAGTTCATTTGCACTTTGGGTTCTCCGTTCTCTCCTGGCATCATGCTAGAAATACTAAGAATCCTGTGTTTTAAAAAGTGTGCTTGTTATTTTCTGAGAGCGTCTACTTTTTACTATGTTCTATTTAAATCATTTAAAAATTATAAAGAAAAAATTACTCATAATCCCACCATCCTGACATAAGCTTCATTAACATTTTGGTATATTTCCTTCTAGTATCTGATATTTTATACTCACATAGGCACTCTCACAGATAAATTTTTCTATTTTGAAATTATCAGATGTACTATTTTAATATCTTCCCATTTTCTTAACATTGTAATAGCTAGAATTATGAGACAATCTAAATATTTAGCAATAAGGGACTGGGAAACTGCCATTTTTAACAGACAGTGGATTTGAACCATGGTCTAGGCTGGAAACACTTCAGGGAAGAACGATAGCATCTTTTTCAGAGGTCTTTGTTAATGGTGTAGCTTCAGGATGCAGGGCTTTTCTATGGAACAATGCATAGGAAGCTGTGGATTGTGGTGACATCCTTTTTCCCAACGTTGGCACAGCTAGCCCTTGCACTGTTCCAGACAACCAAATAAAGATGGAGTGTATTCCCAGGGAAGAGGTCACTGCCAGGTACTAGTGGGGCACAGCAAACACTTAGACATGGCTTAGTTTGAAAGCAACCGTGGACGATAATAGTTCATTGCATTTGTCAAACATTTATGTCATCGCTCTGGTTGAGATGAAGCCAATCAATGAGAGCAGCGTCTTTTAACTCACCTGCCTGTGTTAATGTCGAATCCCTTCTACATAACATGCATAAAGCCTAATTAATGATTTTAGCCACAGTATTCTGAAAACAGCTTCTTTCAGCCTCCCATAGAGCAAGTCGAGAAAAATCTTCTTACCCTACAAAAGCAACTTGCTTTCTTTTTAAGGAGGGCCCCTTGGAGGTACCAAACAAGGAGCAGAGAAGTAAGTATTATGAATCAGGTCAGCAAGAGGATTTTTCTCTGACTTTGAGGATCTGGGCCTCCTGCTCCTCCCCTTTCCTGCTGCTTGTCTACCAGGACAAGTAACATCAGTAGTTGTGCCTTGTCTGCCTGGAGCTCATCCAGACAAGGAAGCACGAGGAAGGCCACTCTGCTTTGAATGGCCATGAGGCTTACATCATTACTTTATGTTCTGATGCCAAAGGCTAGGATGTAGAAAGGTGAACAATTTGGAGGGCCAGCAAAGCATACATTCACCAAATGTCATGTTTTTCAAGATTTATAGTTAAAAGTACTCAGAGTGATTACATCACTTGCTAGAGCAAGGATTAATGTGAAATTCAGGCATGCTGCACTGAAGTACTTCATCAGCAAATAGGAAATTGGAGAGTTACTGGAGAGAACCTATTCTGCAAATATTCCACTTTGAAAAAGAAAATCACCTTTGTTAGTGGTTTCTACCAGTCCCTCCTGGTAATTACAATTGCCATTTATTTGATGTTTAATATTTTACAATGCTTCTTAATATGAATTAGATATTATTCTCCTGCAGCTTATATATAAGAAAATCAATAATAGAAAAACAGATCCCTAGTAATAACTTAAATAGTATCTAGACATGAGGACTAAGAGCCAGCACTCTTGTGGCTACCTTGACACACAGAGATGGGGAGGTAGGTGTGGACAGAGTCTACCTCCCCTCAGCCCAGCCTAGAGCACCATAAGGCTGTGGTGTGCAGACACCAAGCCCCCTCAGTGAACATTCAATAACTTCTTAGCAACTCCATGTTGCTGAAATTCAGAATCCTCAGTGCTTGCCCATGGCTGCAAATTTGGCTTAAGAAAGAAGATTTAGAACCATCAAGCATGACATGAGAAAAGGAAGATGAGACTCTTAGAGGTTAACAAGCTTTTGAAAGTGGAAGGCTGACTGGAAAGGGTTTCAAAGCTAGACTCGAAGTTTTAATTTCTGAGTCTTCCTCTTCATGTGCATACCATTCATCTTTCAGGAAAATGGAATTTATGAATAAAAGAACCAAAAGCATGTTTTCCTACCCCTATAAGGCTATAAAGAATGTGCACTTATGGCTGTTAGCAAACAGGCAGTTCTCCCTTTTTCCTACCTGCTGACTTCTCTGTGGCTCATGCCTTTTAACCTGAACCAGAACAGGTGTCCAGCAAATCATCTGCATTGGCCAGAAGGGGTACTTTTTCCATTTACACAGTGAGACACTGAGATGAGTGTATGATATTCAGTGAGAATCAGAAAGTAGAAGCAACCACAGAAAATTGCAAACTGCAAACTTGACACAGCTAAATGGGTGATGGGGAGAATGAAAATATTAGAAATATATTTTTTTTTCTGGCAGGCTTTCAGCTCTAAAATGGGGCTAATTCTACCTTTTGAAAAGAAGATAATTTCAATGCTTCGTTTTGCAAGAACATGTAATTGAAGTCATTTTCCCTCTGAGAGAACGAACCTCTTGTACATCATTACAAATGGACAAGAAAAATGAGCATCTCTGGTACCCAGAGTTGTAGAGTATTCATTATCATGTAATCTTTCTGAATATTTTGGCTACCTTTTCTTCATGTTATCTGTTTGGGCGGTACTCTTCTGGTCAGTTTCAGATTTGCAATTAGTTCAAGTTATCTAGCACTATTGAACTAAGAAATCAACCGTAGGAAAAAGTGACCCCCAGGAAGGCTACTGTCAGAGTAACTCAGGAGGCTGACATGGCCACAGGTGTGGAGTAGCTGTTCTATAATGGATCCTTAGCACATATGTTCTGGAAGTCTTGACTGTTTACCAGACTTCCTTTTGTCTTTAGAAAGGATGATAGAATTTTTGCTTTTCCACCAAAGGAAGAGAAATGTAGCATCAGGTGGCTAACCTTTATATATTCTTGATTTCATAAGACAAGTGTAGCGAAAGTTCAGTAGGCTGCAGAAACCCTGTGAACTGCCCGCGGCTTACTCAGATTCAGAATGCTGAATGAAGTTCTGGGTGTTTCAGAAGATTGCTGACAAGTGACTTACGTCCCCTTATAAATGGAAATCTCTGTAATAATGAGGTTTCCACTTACTCAGTATGTGTCTGCTTTTACAGACTACAAAGTATCCATGAATATAAATATCTGTGATTTCACTCTAAAGATCAGTAATGACGTGCACTCCGCAGATTATGGGCACACAAATATGATAGAGTAGAATCAAAGGACTCTTTGAAAATATCATTTTACACAGTGAAGAAACTGAGGCCCAGGAAATGGAAGTGATCTGATCAAAGTCACTGGGCAAGTTAAAGGCAAAAGTAAGATGAAAGTGATTCCCAGTAGTCGGGTCTTCTGTAACCATGTAGTAATACACAGATCACTTACATCTTATGTAAGAATACATAAAAACACTTAAGACACCACAAAGTATTGTAGAAATATGATGGCTATTGCTATTCGTGTTATTTTTAATCTGGTGGAATTTCCTTGTTCACCAAGGATTCCATCCATGTGTATTTTGTTTGCAGAAACTATTTCTCATTTGCACAGTCGCACCTATAACATTTGGCAAAGACCTGGACCCACGTGTGACTGCAGATTGGGCTACATATTAAGTCTTTCCTTGAATGACAATCTCCTAGGTCTGTAGCAAGGAAAGAGCAATGGCAAGGTTCTAGATAGCTGAATGTTTTGTGTCTAAGAAGGAAAAAAAAAAAAACAGTTTTGTTGTAGACAAAAGAAAATACAGAAATATATAAATGCACAGAATAAAAATCACTCACTTTTCCTTGTCATTAGCTTTTGAGCATGTTTATTTGCATGCTCTCCACCAGTAATAGTTTAAGGGAGGTTGCCTGGTAACTGGATGGCTTTCCTCCTTGTGGTAACTCGGGGGCCAAGCTCCCTCCTTCTTGTACCTCACCTGTCCACTTCTAACTGCAATAGAGATGGAGAACTGTAGTCTAGCTGTGTGCCCAGAAAGGGGAGGAAAGAAGTTTTGTTCAGTTCAGAAGTGTCTGCCATACTAAGTAAATATTCAGAGACCTTTTTAAATCTATTAGCCATTAAATTGCTGAGGAATAACACAATGTCTGGTTGCATTTTTAAATGGCTTTGGTGTTTGAAGATATTTGCAAGTAGGCTTCTTTCAGAAGCATGACTTCAGTAAAGACAACCACCATTTCAAAATGGTGTCCTAATGACCTTCGGTTACCTAAAACAAAGTCTTGGCATTGACCACAGTCCACATTCCGTGCCCTGTCCTAATTCTGTTTCTCCTCTGTTCCTAACAGCTTTGCTGATATACATGATCCTTTATACATACTGTTTTGGATGTGTCTCTTTCTACCCTTTTTCCTTCCTTTCCCTTCCCTTTGCTTTTCCAATCTCAGTACTGGGCCCATTCCTGTGTCTTAGTGCTTACACGTTTTTTGTAATTCTCTATTTTCATGTCTTTTTCTTCTTAAACCATGTGTTGTTAGAGGCAGAAACTCTTAATAATTTGACTTTATGTTAACAGTTCTTGGCTCCTGGCAATCTCTTAGGAAGAAAATGTTAAGAAAATTTTGAAGGAATCCTCACAAATCTATTACTTGATAGCTCATCTGCGGATCATATAATGTTATTTTGCTTTTACTAAGAGGTTCAGATATTTCAAAGACATGCATATTAGTGATTAATAGTGGTACTTGAATGTCTTTTTCTTAGACAAGATAAAAGGTTTTGTTTGTATTTTTTCCCAAGGTCTATGGAGCAGCAACCCTCTAAGAGACAGAATGATTTGGTAATAATGGTGTCTACACCCTGAGGTCTTGCAGTGCTACAGAAATATGCCTCACTTGGCACACCTCAGTTTCATTCAGGATTTTGCCACTTCTCAGCAGTGTACTTCACACAGGGGTCGCTCAGTTATCTTTTTTTTTTTTTTTTGTATTTTTTTTAGTTGTAGAAGGACACAATATCTTTATTTTTCTTTAATGTGGTGCTGAGGGTCGAACCCAGTGCTTCACACATGCAAGGCAAGCGCCTTACCACTGAGCCACAACCCCAGCCCCACTCACTCATCTTTTTGAGCCTCAACTTCCTCATCCTTAATACAGGATTTCATACCATACAAGGCTGCCATTTAAGCAGAGTGTATGCATGTGAAATTAGGAACCTTGAAGGGGGCTGTGCTCATGTGAGAAATTAATATGCCACAGAGAATATTTTGCTGCTGCCATTCACACTTTGGCTCTTGAAGGAATGTAGAAGAAAATAATGCAAACCATCCGTTTGCAGTGCCCCTCCACAATTTTCTAGTGTGTTTTATTGCTCATCCACAACACTAAAAATTGTTTCTTAATAGATAAACTGGGCAGAGTTGTTAATTTTTCTTAGGATATGATAGTCCTGAACACTACTAAGGGAGAGCAATTGGAAAGGAGTCTGTTTATCCAAATGAGACAGGGACTAGATGACTCCTCACAGGTCTGAATACTGAAGAAAAGGCCGAGGTCATCTTCCTTGGTGGGAGAAGGAACTCTTTTACAATACAAGAATCTTGTATTTCTCCCAATATTTATCCCCCAGGTGGTAAGTATTAAGGGCTAAGCAATGAGGAAAAGGAGTCCTCTAGACAAATAAAGTTCAAAAGCACTAAGAAATGATCTTTTGAGGCCTTTCCTCACAGAAATACCAGTAATCCATGATTAATATTACAGGTGGTCTCCAAACTCTGCTGGGTCTACTCAGGGTTTTTCTACTTTTTTGGTGTAAAAGTGGTATGAGTTCAGTAGAAACCACAGTTTCGTATTTGGAATTTTGATATTTTTCTGGGCTGCTGATAAGCACTAGGATGCTCTTTGAAGATGCTGGGCAAAGGTGGCAAGCTATAGCTCCTACTCAGCCACCAGTCACAGGGTTAAACGCCAGCACTTTGCAGTTCCCTGTGTGGCTGAGTTGAGGCTCAGTTAGCTGCATTAAAGGCATCTTTGACTTTTGGTATTTTCAACTTACAGTTGGTTTTTCAGAGCATTCCCCATCATAAGTCAGAATAGTATCTGTATATACCAGAGTAGAATCTAAAAAATAAAAAACCTTTTCAAGTTTATTATTTCAGAAAAAGTACTGCAAGGAAATAAGAAGGAATATTCCGAGAATAAAAAGAATGATGGATATTTCTTTTTAATCTGTAAAATACTGGCCAAGATAGTACTTTAAAATTTGACTTCTACTTGAAATGTGAGTGCTAAGGGTAGAATTTGATTTTCTGGCTTAGATTTGCCGATGATATGTTTAGCTTTCCTATTGCCATTGAAAGGGAATGATATTCATGTTAGTCTTAGACAATAATAAATTGTGTCCATTCCTTGTGGATCCCCCCTAAGTCTGGAAGCAGGAATTATGAGGTGTCTTATAATAATTATTGACTTAATTAAAACAGAACCATTGTTATTAGAGGTAAGATTTGGTACTTTTCCAGAATTGTTCTATAGGAAACAATGTTAGGTTAGGGAAAGAAAAAAAAATCCATGTTATTTGGATAGAGATGGCACCATATTTGGGGCTCCAATTCTCCCTTTATTGCAAGCCTAGAAAAATGGCATAGGTCACTTTCTTGTCCTAGTTTTCAGCTTTGCTCTCTGAACTGGAATAACACTGCTCTCAGAGGCAGGTTGGGAGATTCAAAGAGCACATCTTCATTGCAATGATCTGAAAGTAGCTAAGCCCTCTATTGCATGAGATGCAGGCTATCCCAATTTATTTCTCACAAAGACTGTGGGGCACATTGGCAAACTCTTTGTACAGAAGGGAATCTGGAATTATAAAAGATTTATAAGACTACCTAAGGACTCAAGTTGTGTCATAGCTAAGTCTCTCTGCAACTATAATGATACAGCCACATAATATACCCTTTACTCTCTCTTACTATAAATCCCCATCTGGATCTGGCATCATACTCCTCCCATTCACTACACCCAAGACAGAACTTTCTAAATCTGATTATATCATCTGCTGTTTAAAAATCCTTATCATAGTTTTTACTGATCTGGATGTTCCTGAGAATATCCAGATAGGCTCCTTATAGTCTGTGAACTTCTTAAAGTTTTAAGCAAGTTATCTGTGTTTTTATGGATGCCATTTTTTGCTAAAAGGGAGTATAGCTTAGATTTTGAGAGTTGTCCCTGGTTTCACCTGTGGGCTCACAGTCCTAGAGAAGCCCTAAATACCTCAGTGTGGCAAGGCAGCAATGAGCCCACTCTCCCTCTCTTCCCAGCCCTCCAGACTCAAAAACTGAATCACTTGTACTTTTTTGCATTCATATCAGACTGCCTCTAACTCTGACCCTTTGCTACTCGGAATCCCCTGCTTGACCTAGGTTAGAAGCATGTTGCATGATTTTGGTGGTATCCAGCTTATCACTTCAAGCCATCATGGTAATAAAACAAAAGTCCTATTTCACAAATTGCAAAAGTAGAACTACATATTGTAAAATAAACAAATGTAGAAACTAAAACTCCCCTAGGATTTCACACTCCAGAAAACAACCCCTTTAACATGTGTCCTTTCAAATTTTTTTCATGTCTCTGTATAGTTCTGTAATTAAACAACTATACTCACTTTACAAAAATGGGGTCATCACTTAGCCATCCCATTCTGCAACTGAGTTTGCTAACATGCATGCTGTGGTTACCTTCACAGGCTTATACATAGAGATTTGCAGTGCATGTATCTAAAATGATCCTTTATGTAATCCATTTGTTACATTTAGTTACATTGTTACTATTTGTTTCTCTCTCAAACATAGCTCCTGTCATTAGTCTTGGTCATATAGTTCTGTATACTTATCTGAGTATTTCTAAATAATTTTCCCTAGAAGTAGATAGCACATGCACAATTTAAGGTTTATTAATACTGGCAAGTCACTCATCCAATGTTCATGTCTATGTATAGGCCCACCAATGTACTCCGCTTCTTATAATTAGTCATTTGTGCTGTAGTCTCACTCCACTTGAGTCCAGTCATCTCAAGGCAAGCATTGTGCCTACTACATCTTGGATCTTTCCCTACTGCTTGCAGAGGTTACACAAAATAGACATTGAAAGAATAAGTGGTTAAACAAATAAGCAAAAGAATAAGTGAATGAGGAGCCGGACGTGGTGGCGCAAGCCTGTAATCCCAGCACTTAGGGAGGCTGAGACAGGAGAATCACGAGTTCAAAGCCAGTCTCAGCAATGATGAGGCGCTAAGCAACTCAGTGAGACCCTGTCTCTACATAGAACACAAAATAGGGCTGGGGATGTGGCTCAGTGGTCGAATGCCCCTGAGTTCAATCCCCGGTACCAAAAAAAAAAAGAATAAGTGAATGATTCAGTAGCTTCTTTAATCCACAAACTAACTGTTTTGGGCAGGTAATATTTGTATTTCAGAGGATGCCTTGGTCTGCCGTTTAATGTTTATTGAGTCAAAGAGTGAGTCTGGGGATGGCTTTTGTGCTGACTTTACCATAACTAGCCCTCTCCTGTTTTGGGGGAGACTCAAGTTCTTATCTTACAATGAAGAGATTGATCACCCAGTTGCATTTTTTTTTTTTTTTTTGTCTCTGTCATTTGATGCAGGCTATAGTTTCTTTACTATAGCCTGGAGCCTTGGAGCAATCTCCAATCCAAATATCCCAACAGTGAGATAAAACTCCAGGGTAATGTTGGGACCAACATCAAAGACTCTTCTCTCTACATTTCAGAAAATGGAAAAATGGAAAATCATTATTAAAAAAAGGTCATAAAGGCAGCAGTGAACATTCTCACATATATTGAATAAGAATTTCCTGCTTCAGACATCATACAAATAATTAATGCCTAAAATCCAGGTCTCCAAACAAACAAAGCTAGTGTGTTTTCCTCCCCAGTGCACACACCCTCTTCAGCTAATTGCCTTGGTTGATTCTAGACTTCACCTAAAGGGGCTATATATCCTTTCTGCCTTTCAGGGTGGACATGCAGGGCCTATGGGGCCTCCATCTATTCCCCCATCATTCCGCCCAGAAGATGAACTCGAGCACCTGACCAAAAAGATGCTGTATGACATGGAAAACCCACCTGCGGATGAATACTTTGGTGAGTAGGGTTTAGTGCTGACTTCTGAAGTAATGTCCTATTCCACTTTCCTTACTGAATAGTGAGTGTCATCACTGTCATCTGCTGATATAGTATTTGAGTCTGCATGCATGAGAGATTATGCATTCACACCCCTGAGTAATTTTGAGGATTGTGCTGGAGACTGTCTTCAATGGGAAATCTACTTAATTTGAACTATAATTGCCTGTTCTTAGAGTTTCTTGAGACACACTTTATTTCTTTATTGTGGTGCTAGGGATCTAACTCAGGGTCTTGTGCATGCTAGATAAGTGCTCTGTCACTGAGATACATCCCTCACTCATAAACATGATTTTAAGATTTAACTTTTAATAATTTGTTAGCTATCCATTAGGGAGAAAAATAAGGTTTCTGTATATATTCAGATTTCTCACTGTTCTCAGAGTCACTTATAAAATGTAGAAGTGGTTGTGATCTCAACTCCATACTTTATTCCTTTCCTTGTCTAAATTTAGATAACCATGTTCCCTTTGTATTTTTAACTTCCTCCTTCCTTAAAACTACAAATAACTAAGAATAGTTAATCCTTCTAGTCCATTAGTAGAATATAAAATTATGACTTAGATGCCAATTACAAGGTACCATGGACACATAATTTGTCAGGGAGGTTGTAATGGCTCAAAAGTGATAAGACAAACACACAGATAATTACTAGTCTAGTTAAGAAGTGGTAAGAGCCATAAGAAGGCCAAGGTCAGATGTTACAAATTATAAAAACTCTATCAGGAACATCAGGAATATTTTATAAAAGAATTGGTGGCACTTGAACCTGGACCCTTTAAACCAATGCCTCTCAAATTTTCTGTGGTTAAGATTGTTTTCCCCCTCATCTATTGGAGACCAATGTTTGTGCAGCATGTAATTAAAATGAATTACTAGGAAAATAAATTTAAAATATAAAATACCAAAAAATACAGAATGGAAAACCAAGTGTTATTAAAGTTGAGAGATTAAAAAAATCACTCAAATTGTTATAGTAGGTTTTAGACACTCATTCTGTTTCTTCACTTGTCTCATCCCAGGGTGACAAACATTTCTTAGCCAAACACCCATCTGAGGACCACATTTTGAGTAGTTACTTTAAGGACATGTGGAGAAAGGCCATTTGGGGAGCAGTTTGAGTAAAGGTGGGAAAATTGCACAGGGCTTTTCGCTTCTTCAAATATTTCCTATTTTCCTGTCTTTTCCTTTGCTTCCTGTTTGGGACTATGTAATGAAAGGTAAACTAAGGGCACTGGCCCAAAGCCGCATAGTGGATGGAGTGGGAGGGACTGGGATGTGAAAAACATGGCCTTTATTTGTATGCAGGTGGCAACGTAGCTTAGCTGAAGAGCACATGAGTGGGAATACAGAAGTCTGCTTCTAGTTCCTCTGTGCCCATGGCTGGCTAAGCACCACAAGCCTGCCTGAGCCCCATTTCCCACCTTGGCAAATCAAAGATGTACAGCAAATATTCTCTAGTTTTTCTTTCAACACTTAGTAAATACACTATAGAAGCAGTATTAATCCAAAGAAGCACAGCAATAACGATGAACAGTAAGTTGGTGGAAATTGGCACAAATGCATGGGTAATAGTAAAGTACAACAAAAAGCTAAAGGAAGTCTCCAGTTACATGAAAATATACTAAAAGTCTATCATGCTCTTGTGATTACAGTGGAAGGTTTATATTGCAGTCAGATATAAACTTTAAGAAAAGCAAAACATGTTAAAAATGAAAAATAAGGTCTCTGAATTTGAATAGATTAAAAATGAAAAACTGACTTCCAAGTATATATGCTTAAAATATCATAGCAACAAAATAAATAGCAATGAATAAAATTGAACATGGACAGTGACTGTGTTAATGAAAACATATTGAGCATTCTGGGGAACAGATAAAAATTATTTCCTCTGCATTCAGTTACTGTCATACCTCTATTACGTACTACCTTAGAAAACTTGAGCAGATTATTTACTCTCTAAATCTTTATTTTTGTTTTATCTATAATATGGAAATAATATCTATCTTATATTGTTATTGTGAGTAATAAATGAAATATTTATAGAAAGCACTTAGCCACGTTCTTGGCATGTAGAATAAGCTCGATAGTCAAAATTCTCCAATGCTCTTGAGGCTTGCAGTTTATTTAAGAAAATAAGATATGCCCATTAAAAACCCATCAATAATACTTGATTTAAATTTAAGTTCTTAGCAACAGTAGAACATGTATCACCAATTGGTAAATAATCATTGCCAAATGAAGATTACTAACCATGAGGGAAAATTTTAAAAAAACAAAAAGAAAGATGGCTAGCTTTTATTGAGTGTTTATGATATAGCAGCACTATTTTATGTACTTTACAGAAATTAACTTATTTCATCCTCACAGAAAAACAACACTGGGAAGTAGATGCTATTATCATTTCCAGATTAGAAAATTAAGGTGCAGAAATATTAGGTATTTTGTAGCTTATAAGTTGCAGGACTCTATAAGAATCCAGGCTCAAGGTCTACATCTTTAAATCCCACAGTGTAGGAGAAGGGGAGAGTTAGCCAAGCTACACATTTAGAAAAGAGTTTATGAAGCCAGGTACCGTGGTGCATGCTTATAATCCCAGCAACTCGAGAGGCTGAGGCAAGAGGATCACAAGTTCAAAGCCTGCCTCAGCAACTTAGGAGGCCCTAAGCAACTTAACGAGATCTTATCTCAAAATAAAAAATAAAAAAGAGCTGGGGATGTGGCTCAGTGGTTAAGTGCCCCTGGGTTCAATCCCCAGTACCAAAAAAGAAAAGGGTTTATGGGAGAGCTTAGCTTCAGACAGATGGAAAATAAAGGATAGACCAGTAGAGGAAAGGGACCAAGAGGTGGAAGGTGGGAAGGAAAGGCAAAGTACTAGGGAGTGATACTGGCCAAATTATATTGTTCTATTGTTTGCATGTATGAATATGAAACAACAAATCCCATCATTATGGACAACTATAGTGCACCAATAAAAAAAGTGGCAAAAATATTTTAAATAAAATAAAAGATACTTAGAGCATAATAGGGGTCTGTGCAGAGCTGTGGTGTTTTATTACAAGACAGAAAAATGACAGTTGATTCAATTAAAATGCAGCCAGTGTTCTTGGAGAATTTAGAAAAAGAAGAGGAAACATCCAGAAGCGGGAATGGAAAGCGGGAATGTTGGCCTCTGAGTCAGTCTTTAAATTAAGCTAATTGGGATCTGAAAGTAGGAAGAAGATAGAGAACTGAGATCATTTTTGATAAGGGGAATTTTGGCATACCAGAGAAGAAAACCACTGAAGTGAAGCACCCATGTGGGAAGTAGCAAATTTGGGGGAAAACATGGTTGAAATAGATTAGGACCAATCTGTGAAAGGCTTATAAACCCTGGCTAAAAGTGAAGGACTTTATATTGTATAGCAAGCCCTTGCACATTGCTGTGATCCATGCCAGGGATCTGCCCCATGGATAGTGGTTAAGACCATGGACTCCCAGCCAGAGTGCCTTGAGTCAAATGCCAGCTCTCCCTTTTACTGGCAACACAAAGTCAGGAGGCAAAGGACATTTTAGCAGAACTGTTGTTTGCCGTTCCCCTCTTTAAATGCTTTCCACGCAACGTCTCTGTTCCTGCCACTTTGCTGGGCCATAGGGCAACACACATGCAGAAGCTGTTCCCGCAGGTGATTCACAGGTTCCTGGGACAGGTGGGAAAGACATACAAAGAAAGGATTTCCGTGTGGCTCTCAGCTCTTTGTTGAGTGTGACTTAGGCACCGCATGAGGATCGAAGAGAAATTCTCTATGTCTGTCTGATACATCTGTCTAAAGACAAGAGAAGGAAGATTTCTTAGCATTGTTTTGGGGCCAGGGGCGCTTGACCCAACAGACATGGATAAACTCCTTTTTTTGCTATCTTTCTGAATTTCACATTAGGCCTATTTTGGGCTGGAAATAACATTGCCAGGTATCACCCTAAAAAAGCTTTTCTCTTGCAACACCCTTCCCAGCCCCAACCAAGTCCCATTACCTATTTTTTTCCCTCTATCTCTTTATCTATTTAATATGGGAGTTTTTATTGAAACAAAGAGCTGATTTGTTGAAGCTTGTTGTGTGCTTTCAGGTCAAAGATCTCTAGCTAGACTACCGTATAGTAGCTAGATATATCTATACTTGCTGCTTCAGGGAGTCAGTGGGAACAACTTGTAAATAAGTGGTGTCAGTAGAATAGGCTCCTTTATGACACCCTTTCCCCCCCCCTTAAGTGGAATGATTCATAAATGTATTGTTATTTTTTTTCCTTAGGGAGCCTCTTATTACTTGTAATCATTTTTATTTACATTTGAAGAATATTTGTAATATTTTTCATTATGGTATAATTAATAGAATTGGGAGGGGTATCAAAAAAGTCACCTGACAGATGACTTTAGAACAAAGGAGTAAAGGTACCTTTACAATGGAGAGGGCTGCTGGAAACCATTTGAATCCAAGGAATGAAAGTTAGCATTACCATTTTGGTGATAGGATACAAGAAGTACACATCACCTGTGGAGGTTTCTTGCTAGCGTATGGAACTGCCATGCAGCCATTAGGAAATTTAAAAATTTTAAAGCCATTTTTGATGTCCCAGATGATGGGACATTGTTTAAGAAAGCTGTCATGAGTTCTTCAAAGTTGTCAATGTGGGCTGGGGTTGTAGCTCAGTAGTGGAGAGCTTGCCTAGCATGTGTGAGGCACTGGGTTCCATCCTTAGCACCACATAAAAATAAATAAATAAATAGAGGTTATCATGTCTATTTACGATTTTAAAAAAGTTGTCAATATTGTGAAAGACTATTCTAGATTAAAAGAGACCAAAGAAGCATACCATTCTAATGCAAGCATGAGTCTTGATGAATTCTATATGAACAACAACAACAAAAAAACTTATAAAGGAGCAAAGTTAGAGAATTTTTAATATAAACTATATTTTGGAAAACACATCAATGTTTATTTCTTGAGTACGCAACCAAAATTGTATTATGGTTATGTAAGAAACTATTCTTGTATTTAGGAGTTATGTGTTGTAGTATAGGTTGGAGTGTCGGTCATGATGTCTGTAACTAACTTTGAAAAAGTTAGCGGGCGGGGGGTGGGGGGCAGATATGTAGGTAGAGGTAAAGATAAATGTGAGGAAAGTGGACTCATCTCAGGTTAAAAACCCAGATGCTATAAGCACAGACTTATAAGGACACTTCTCTTCCCCCAAAATGTCTTAAAACCTGTCACATGTGAATCATCTTAAGAATTCGTTCTTGGGTGGGTAGAGTGACATTCCTAGGATCTTCTAATGCTGGCTTTCTTAATTACCACAGTGGGTCTTTGAAATCCCGTTTTCCATGTGTTTGTTTACTTACCAAACACATGGGTCCTTGTTCTTGGTGAGGTGAGGATCATAGCAGGGTGATGACACAAGCTGGTAGTTACCTAAAACTCCACAGTTTAGAAGCCCAATCTCAGCTGCCGTATGACTAACAGATCTAGCAATTTTGCCTTCATTTTACCAATGGAGAAACAGAGCTTCAGAGAGGCTCAATGAAGTGTTCAAGGTTTCGTAGCTGATGATTTCAAGATTTGAACTCACTTGTGATTCTTGTCCATTCAGAAGGCTAAAACTGTCAGCACAGAGTGTCAGCAGTTGACTCTCAGGATTTCATGTCCCGCTTTTCCTTCTGAAGTCACAATCCAAAGGACCACTTATGCCCTAGGCTATATATGTTTTGTATTCTGGACTTTAGTGTCTCTGATGATTATTTTACCTATCTTTTTTTTTTTTTTTTTTTGGTACTGGGGATTGACCTCAGGGGCATTTAACCACTGAGCCACATCCCCAGCTATATTTTGTGTTTTATGTAGGGACAGGGTCTCACTGAGTTGCCTAGCGCCTCGCCGTTGCTGAGGCTGGCTTTGAACTCACAATTCTCCTGTCTCAGCCTCCCAAAGTGCAGGGATTACAAGCTTGTGCCACCACGCCCGGCTTATTTCACCTATCTTTAACATCCTGAATTAACTGATGATATATTTACCAGACTTTTTGCCATAGCTCCGATAAGTACCTTAAGGAGATAGCACCCATAAAGTTACCTCATCAACCTTGTTAGCTGACTATAGTTGACTGGGGGAGGGCAAATCACTGAGGATCATAAGTCATCCTTTTCTCTCAAATCAGAGCTTATTAAGATACCACAAGCAAGAACCCTCAAAAGCATCTTGAAGGTCTATTTTTAAATGATTTCCTCTGAAAAGGTGCTAGTTTTAGTGTTTCCATGCCATCCCTGTGCATCTTTATTATAAATTGGGAACATTGTACTACACCATTAGATATATGCCAGAGGATGAACCATTTGCTTGAGTCCTATCTTCCAAGGAAAGATCGTCTCTATGTTGTTCACGTTTACTATCTACTTGGACTTCTGTTTTTGTTTTCTAGACTACTTTACATTGACAAGGGTTTCACTAAGTGGGGCCCTAAACAGGGCCCTGTAGTGGGCAGGGAGGAAACAGAAGAAAGTTGGAGGCAGGGGAAAACTCTTCTCTAATTGGGTGAACTAGGCAATGGGCCTTTAGTCCAGCTCATATGCAGCAAGACCACAGGACTTGGCTCAAGTGCTTGCATCTTGGAACAGTCTGTTTTCTTGGAAAACTAGAAAACTATGTTTATACTTGAAGAGATTCTCAGTTCTAGTGATAGATGCTTAGAATGAACAGGGTAATGAAGTATAAATTATTATAATTTAGGGCAAATTCAGAATTTAAAAGAGGAGAGGGAGAATTTTTTAATTAGCTATTAAGATGAATGGGTATCATTGCTAGAAAATTGGGAAGCCTACATTGCTAGTTGCCAGCTCTGAAGCTTATCTTTTTCAGGCAGTTTTGAGGGGAAAATATAAAGGAAAGCTGTGATCATCTCTGAATAACCTTGAGACATCTCTTTGAAATTACCCAAGAGTTTTCTCTGTTGACACAAAGCCTCTAACTTCTGTGCTTTCATTCATCTTTAAGGAAAAAGCATGTTTGTATGTGAAAGCTCCCATAAGTATATACTCGTGACCATGGCATGATTTTCATTAACAGTATTCTGGCTGAGACTAAACTAGGTTTGAATAACCCAAGGCTGAAAACAACACTGTTGGAATACAGTATCTCTGGAAGTGGATGTTATAATAATCTGAGGATGGACTGAAAATATCTGACAGCTTATTTTTAAGCATGAAGCCATAATTATCTTGGCATTGTTTATATGATGTTGTCTTGTTCCTTCTTCTTGAAAAAAAAAAAACTGAAGTGTGTGAGTCTTAAAATTGTTTAGTGAGCTATTTGAAGAATCACTATGCCTTCAGAACAGCACTAGGTAAATTCTCTTCACAGAACTTGGCATTTATCTAAGAGGATTTGTTTATCTCTGAGCATTGTTAGTGAGGAATATTGAGCATTTTTGCATCAAACGAGTTTGTTCTAGTGGAACTAGGTTTTACTCTTTCAGAGGTTAGCTGGACAGAAGAGGAAGACAGGAGACAGCAGGAACATTAACAAATTGCAAAGGATCAAGAGAAGAAAGGAGGGAATAGGAATGTGCTGTCATTACTTTAATGGAAATTCCAACTCCCAATACTTGATGCTAGTTATCTTCTCAATGGAGATGGAAATGGAAGCTCAAAGAATGTTCATGAATAGAAAGACTTCCCAGAACAAAAGGGACAACAGTCCATTTCCTCCCTATACTAGGTGGACCAGTTGATAAGTGAGCATGTCCAGAACACTTGGACTAAGATACTGAAACTGAGAGCTATCATTTAAGATACAGCTGAAGATATTAAGAAAAGGATGCTTCAAGCCCTGCCTGATTATTATTGGAAGACTACCATATGCAAAAGGAATTTGACTTAATATTTGTGGTTCCAAAATTAGCAACAAAGTCATGTGAGAGTGAGCTGGCAAATTCCCATACAGAATAGTGAAAGAACTTTTTTTTTTTTAAATTTTAATAGACAAAACAAAGTCCTTGGAAAAATCTGGGCCAAAACCCAGTAAGCCTTTCTTGGGAAAGATAGTGAAGCAACCAATGGATGATAAGATTGTATTTCACAGCTATTGTGCAACTCTGATATTCTGTGACTTAGGCATCTAAAGGTGGTTGGGAGTCAGCCTCTGTATCTAATTTTTAGTCCTATCCCTCTACCCCAGTTATCATTATTAGAGCTAACATATAATGCTTTCCAAGTCCTTTTATGTTTGTCATGTCATTTGAGCTAGATGACAGCCCTTCAAAACAAGCAAGACAGTATATTTATCCCCATATGGCATGTGAAGAAACCCAAGATCTGAGTGATTAAGAGGCTGTCTACTCCCATGGACCTCTCACTGACCCCCACAAGTCTCAGAGGCAGTAAGTAGCAGAATTGTGCTACAGCCCAGGCCTAGTGACTCCAAGTTCTATTCTCTTTCCACCATGTTGCTGGATTGATCATAGACCATAAGACAGATCAGTTAACATACTCTGTATTTCATCATTTTATTTTGTACAAGGAATAATGTGACTGCTTTGAAAAGTGCTTGGAGGGTCTTAACTGAGAGGTGCTAAGTAATTTGTACTTCATTGTTTTTATTGTTATGTGACAAGAAAATGATTTCCAACGTGTTTCTGTCAATTGCAAACTGGGAAATGACTCCAGGTGGGGAGCTGCCTTCAGTACAGATTGAATCTGAGGCCTTAAGAATCGTGTTTTCGCAGATAAATGACCTAATTAATTAAAAGCCACAATGGAAGAGAAATTAGAAAATGAGTGGTTTAGAGAAAAGGTTGTATTGATTTGGGGGGGAAAAAATGTGTTTCCTGGTTTTGTTTCTCTCCAGCTTTTTAAGGTATCTGTCGGTCATAGGAATAGAATGTTTTGTAGTCAATGAGATATATTAGGTGTATTTCCTTTTGCGGTGGTAACTTCTGGTAAAATGTTTGCTTAGAGTAGTATATGTTTACAGCACTAAATAAATAATAATCTTAACCATTTTATGTACAGTATCTTAACACACATACATTTTTAGTTAATTCAGCTAGTATGTTTTTAAGCATTAATGGGATCCTAGACTTAGTAGTAAAGAAGAATTTCGAAGTTATCTCAGATAACTTTTTATTTTGAGAAAATTAAAGCCCAAATGAGTCATTCAAGGTCATATACCTGTGGGAGTATTTTGAAAACTACAGCTGTAATTTTCTTTCTGAATAAAGAATAGAAATTAGTCTGATGGTAGAAAGAGGATGGGAGGGCTATTTACAAAAGTGAAGAAGTAGGCGGGGTCTGCTATTTTTGTAGATTCAGACCTGAATACAATTTATTCAAACTTGGATAAGAACACATTGCCCTTACAAACAATAAAAGAATATCAATAACTTGATAGTGCCCATGTAGACATATTTCCCTGAACTCCATAATTTTCAAATACAAATAAAACAAAAAGATTCCAACATCATTTTTCTCATCATTTCCATCAGGTAGACGCACTTTTAATACTTGCCATCATCTTCTCTGCTAGAATGTAAGCCTGAGCGAGAGAACCAAGTGTTTGTTTAGTTCTCTGTGGTGTCCCCATCTCTGTTCCTTGAACAACACATGGCCACACAGGACATTTCATAGGGCTAATGGATTCATGAACTACTAAATGAAAATCATGAGACATTCCCATACCCTGTGACAGGACATGGTATATAATAAAGTGCAGAGAGGAAGTACTTCATTTATTTAACAGGAATTTATTTATCACTTTATAGATCATAAACTCTTAGAGCTGTTGGGGATCTTAGAGACTAGGAAAAACCCCTGAGAAGATGAAAATAAGTTTTAAAGGATCACAAGTTACTAGTTAGTGACAGAATCATGAATTTAACCCTGGGACTTTCTCTCTCTCTCTCTCTCTCTCTCTCTTTTGTAGTGATGGAGATTGAACCCAGAGCTTTGTACATGCTAGGCAATCTTATTCCTATTTTTAATCACTTAAGGGAGCATTAGAGAATATATAGAGCAGAGTAGAATATAGTTGCTGCATTTATTGAACTTAAGATTAGATTAACACCTTTGTTTTGGATTTCTTTTGCATGTGTCTTCTGTGAAATTGAGGGATTGAATTGGTTGATGGAACGGTTGCATGATTGAGACTATTTTTTAAGTACTAGATCACATTTTTCCCTACTCTGTAAATCTTGAGTCCCAGGACAATCTCGTAGTGCTGCAGCTTTCTCCCCTTCTAATAGAATTGGATCAAACGAACAGGGTATCACACTGAAAGAAACACCCTCTCCCCATGTTTATGTGGTTGTCCATAGCAACCAGTCCTGAAAGGTCACCCACTTGAACTTGACCTCTGCTAGGCCATGAACCACCACCCACAACTGGTGTTTTATACAGTCTTGATACAAACAGTAACTACCCACTCATTCAGTTATATTTGATCACCATGTCTTTGTCAGAAGAATGAAAAGTAGAAATGAGACTCCTAACTACATAATTGAACATTCTTTGACTGTTAACTGTGGAAACAAATTTGAAATTCTGGGAGAGAAAGCACTGGTGGTGTATGCATTATGTAAGGTAAAAAGATTTCAGTTAGTATGTTGTGTAGGATTGCATACTGAGTCGTGGACAGAGCTGAGACTTGAACCTACAAGTGCTAATTATGCATTTTCTGATCTTAACACACTTCACCGAGAACTTAACTCTTTTCCCCTCCAAACCACCCTTCCTTCCCACAACCTGCACTTTCCCCACCACTTTCTCTAAAGCACACAGATGATTATCTCCTTCCAGACTTTGAAGTGACATTAGAATTGTCAGAAGGCATAATTAATTGACTGTCAGCAAAGCCATTGTTTGAACATCTGTGGAGTTCTACTTGGTAGGCATCTGTTGTACTTTTAATTGAGCAGATTCATTCATCTACAAATATTTACTGAGTGCCTACTATACACCAATCATGGTAGTGTGTACTTTGTGAGATGATGGACATGAAATAGTGCAGTGGCCAAGAAGAGAAGCCATTTTTTATGTCCTTTAGTGCCAAGGGCTTTGATAGGGAACAAATTTCACAATTAACAGTAGAAGAATTCATTCCTTTCCCTCCAGGTTTAGGGGATTCTGCCTATGCTGTGGGAAATGCCAAAGGTTCCCTTTGAATCCTACAATGTAAAGACAGAGTACTTACACACTGCCTGTAGTTCTGTTCCCAGAAAGACAGTTTAATGCTTTGAAAGAATAACAAGCAAACAGTAGCCAAAGCCCCCAAAACAGGAATTTTTAGAAGCTGCTCCCAGTTAATGATTGTATCCAATTGTCTCCCTGATGGTCATTCTGATGTCTGTCATGCTGCAGTAAATTCTTTCAGATTCACTACAGTACTGAATGGCTCTGTTCTCTGTCCTCATTTGGTTCTCTGCACTTTGTATGAGTTCTGGACCTGACTCTACTCCTAACTGGCAATGACCATCATTTGTCAAAATTCAGTAGGACAGAACAGCAACACTGCACAGGGGTGACTTGCTGAAGGAGAAGAAGATGCCATGGGCAGGAGTGATGGAAAGATCTTTTAACTTCTATTGAGTCTCCTTTATTCTCCTGTTCAGCCTTAGAATCGTGGCAAAGTTAGAGGTACCTAGAGGTCATCTAGCTTGATAGGTCTCCAATCTTCAGTCCATAAAGGCACTTTCATAATTCTTACAATGTATATAAACCATCCATACTATTACTTGACAGATGTTTTTATTTAAATCAATTAATTTTTTAAATCTACTTTGTCTTCATATGTGTCAATAATCTACATAACTTGATTTTGTGGCTTAAAGTAGTAATTGCTTTCTTTGAAAGACACTGAATTATATACCTTATTTAAATGGAAAAAATGTTCATTTATGAACTAGCTAAGGTTCAAAATATTGAGAAATATGGATATCATTCAACCAGACAGAATGATGGGATACCATGGTGGAATAAGGTCCCCGATATTACCCGTTGAGAATGTTGTGCAAACTAGACATTTTTCTGGCACAAGGAGTCCTCACATCATCATTCTAGGCAGTGAGAGAGTAAAAAGATCCTGTGTCCAGCCTTCAGAGACCTTCGGGGCTCAGACTATCCCACTGATTCACTATGACATCTTAGGTCAATCCCTTTTTCCTGGGTCTTATCTCTCACATTAGGAGATTAAACTATATAATCTATTGTTATTCTTTTGCCCCTAAATTTCTTTGCCTCAAACACTTTTGGTATTTTGTCCTCTATATATACTGTAATGTAGATGGATTGGAAAAACAGCTACTCTATGTAAAATTACAATACAGCTTGCTTCAGAGTCTCAAAGAAGAATTGGTGGGGGAAAAAAAGAATTATATTTCCTAGACCTTTTGATGTTCTGCTTGGTCCTGTTCCCTGCTTCCTGAGGTTTATGAGGAAGTTCACTGCTTTGAAAGCAACTTTGAGTGCCAGTTAATAAAAATAAAATAGGACTGTAGAATATGATAAAGAATGCCAGGCTCTAGTGTTGAATCCACAGCATCACTCTATTTAAGGATTTCCTGGGTCAATAATGTTGTTCACTAATGGTACTTGGCATAGATAAGTGATATTAATATTGGTACCCATTAATGTGGCAATGGTATTTAGTGTAGGTGTTACAACCCTGTAATAAAAATGAATAATTCATCTTTTGATAGATGGCATCATGAAATGAGCACTGGACTTAGAGTCAGGAAGCCCAAGTATATATCCTGTATCTTCTCTCTGTGACATTGGTGACATTTGATTTTTGTGGTATTCTTGAGACATTTTTTTATATATATTATTGAAAACCATTCTTTTAGCAGTCTTCAGATTAGGATTCTATTTCCATTAAAAACTAACTCATCCAAAGAGAGGTTAAGAGATAGATCCAGGGCTAGGGATGTAGCTCAGTGGAAGAGCATTTGACTAGAAAATGTGAACTCCTGACTTTGATCCCTAGTATATGGCAGGGGAGGAGAGAAAAGAGAGAGAAATAGATGATAAATCTTTTCTAAACCATATACAGAAGACTAAAAGTGTAAGAGATGTTAGTATTTCCTTCCAAGGCAACATCTGGTTTGATTTATGCTATTTATGATTAGTATATAATAAACATTTCTCTTAATTCTTAATGGTTGTGTTTGTCTCTATTTGAATTAACACTTTGTGTTTTCTTATGATGTTCTCTTGTTATTGCAATATCATTAGAGAATATAAAGTGTTTTTCAGTCATTGTGTGTGAGAAAGCAACACACCAAGATATACCACAATGTTCTCATTTGCTGAGCAAACTACTCTTGCTTTTTAATGTGGAATGCAAAAGAACTAATTGAAAAAAGACAAAATGAATTTTGACTCAGGTTGTACTGGATGAATCATAACCTACTTTCTCATCGGAAATGTAAAGAAAAAATTAAAGAAAATAAGCCACCACAAAGCTTTACTGTCAGCGTCAGCATAATCAATACAGAGTGTTTTTCAATAGAACAAAGAGTCTTTCTACTAAGCTGAGAATTGCAGGCAGTACAAAAACCTAGTTAATTTTTTATTTATCAATAGTCATTTGAAATTGTCTTTTTCTGCCTTGGTTAAAAACATTCCAGTTATAGAATTTTGGACCCATCAGTCATCATTGCCCCAGTCATTCAGAAACCTACCTTGATCTCCTTTGAAAAATTAAAGGCTAGCCATAAATTGACCTGTCTATTGAACATCTGGTCTCAGTGTTAGTTTGCCAGGTGGTAAGGATCAGGGGAATAGCAAACCAACATAAACCTGGGGCAAGGGTGAAATTGCTGCTTTCCTGAACTCCACTGACCTGAGTGTACTGATGTGATTAATGAAATAAAAGTGAAGATTGCTCTGCTGGATTCTAGGACCAGATATATGATCTATTTGGCTTGTGAATGTAGCTTTAAAAAATATATTTTGTACTAATAAAAAGACATTATAACCTACCATTTGGAGAACACATTCCAAGACAGTATAAGCTACCTTTTGGAGAACAGTTGCCATTTTTTCCTAATTCATATCAGTGTTGTATTTTATACATATTTTTGTGGCCTTTATTATTCTCATACATGTTTCCATATCTATATCTTTCATTTTACTGTAAGATCACTGGGGGGAAAAGAAAAGACCACCCCTTCCTTACCTTGCATTTTTTCTGCTATTCCAAAGAGCAAAATGAGGAACTAGAATTTGACAATTTTAAAACTTCCCTCAGTGCCATTCATTCAAGACCTTTATTTGCAATAAAGTTCTCCATAATGATTTTGTACCAAAAATTGACACTACTATTTCTGTTTAAAATAGGAGTAGCATGTATTGACCATTTACAAACTACCATGAATTTCACTTGCCTTACTCATGTGTCTTGACTATAAACCTGTGAGGTAGGTACAGATGAAAAAACTAATGCAAAGAGAATTTAAGTAGTTTTCCAAGGTTATAGCAATTGGAATTACAATTTGAACCCAGAGCTGAGCCTGGCCCTTAACTTCTACATACAGAATACCTATAACTATAGTCTACAGAAAGTGAGATAACTGTGGCCCAGCAAAAAATTAGATTCATAAGATCTGTGCTTATCACATGACTTTTCTGCCAAATCCTATTCCATTGCTCCCTCTACTTCTCCTTGGGGATTTTGTTTTTAAAGGAATGATTTGATTTCCACTGATTGAAGGGTCCCACCATTGACTAGGCAGCAGATAAAAATTCGTATATGCCATTGCTCTGTTTGTACTATGCTGGATATGTGTAGGGTCAGGGTCTTCTTGGCTCTCCTGCAAGGGTAATAGTGCCTAGCTTGTCCACTTACTCCAAGTGATATGATATGAGACAATTGCTGAAGGCAATACTCTTTTTATTAATAGCACATGAAATGTGTATTTCTATTCCTCTATTCCGTGTTGAGCTTGATTGGATCTGGTTATTGTAATTTTAGCAATGTCTTTGCTCAGAAACTCCCTTCTCCCCACACTTTGTCCCAATCCAGTGATGCCTTTTTTAACACATGAAAATAGTTACCTTTGATTTCTAACGATCTATCATAGTGCTGCCTTCTAATCTGGTGAGCCTTAGAAAAATCAGGTCTAGTCCCACTGCCAAGATGGAAATGAAAGAGAACAAGGAGAAAGGAACTCATCTTGAAAATAAGGTCAGCCCATTGACATATCATCAGGCAGAAGAGTTCAAGGCAATAGCCACAATTGGCTCGCTCAGTCGGAAGTTGATGCTATTTTAGGCCATCAGCAGGAGTGTCAATGTATCTGTGAATTCTGGCATTTTATTTCATTAAGGTGGTTCAGGAAGCCAGACACTGATTAACTGATTCTTCAACTTAGTTCCCACTCCTAATTTTGGATGTGTGGTGTCTTCAGGCAGCTGTTGTGACACCCTACTTCTAAAGAAAACTTTCTTTGTGCCTCTGAAGCAATCTTGGGAACAGTTTATCCCACATTGTACTGTTCTGGATCCTCCAGTGCTCAGCATCTCTGGTAACAGGTGACATGAGGGTGTCGTTGCTTCTGGATCTCCTCTGGCATATCAAGGAAATACAGTTCAAGTGTGTGCATCTAATTGTGATCTAAATTTGCCTGCAATGGCCACATTCTCACTGATGACCTAGGCTCAAGATGGACTTTTATTTGGAGATCACATAAGAAGATACCAATGGAAGGAATGAGCTCGGCGTTGCATTCAATTTGAGGTCAAGAGAAACCCTAGACCGGTTTGGTAAGAATAGAATTCTAGACTTTGGATCATTGGTAAGGATTTAGGATCTGATTTTATGTGTAAATGTTCTTTAAATGAGAAGGATAGGGATTTCTAGATGGGAACTCTGTGGTGTTCTTTGCTCCTTCATTCATTTATGTATCAAATAGTTATTGAAGGCCTACTATGTGCCAAGCACTGTGTTAGGTTCTTCCATTAAACATTAGTCTACAAAATAGAGAAGTACTTATAAATAATTCAGTTATACTATATAAATGTATTATTGGAATTTGGTGATACCATGGGAGGAAAAAAGTTACAGTGACTTACTAGGATTGGAAAAGTAGAGAAGCATTTTGTCATATAGATGATGTTGGGGCTGAATGTTAATAGAATTTTCCAGGTAAATCATGAACTCAAAAAGCATTTTAAACAAACAGTTCAGTTGAAATAGGATCCATAGAGAACTGGAAAAAGTGTAGCATAACTAAAGAATAGGGTATGGGAAGGAGAAAGAAAAATAAAAGGAAGATCAATGGCCAGATCAAAAGCACTTTTTTTTCTACTAGTCTAGAGTCTTTCTGAAGACCCTGAGCATCCAAGAAGGATTTAAACAAGAGAAGGAGAAGATACTGACTAAAGATCATTCTGGGTCCTGTAGGGAGAAGATGTGGAGGGAGCAGAGAGGATGTGGGAGACTGGAGATCAGGCTGGGTGTCCTTGGTACTAATCTAAAGGGATCATGGCCTGATGCAAGGCAGTTGTGTTGATTGGAGGGACTGGAGAGGGGGGCACCAGGGAAGAGTGGGGGGATGTTAAGGCTTATCCCTGGGCTTCTGTCTTGGGTGAATAAACAACAGTAAGTGAGATGAGAAAGCAGAAGTTCAGTAGTGATGATGCCATCAGTCTGAGATCCTCCCTGTGCTATTTAGTGCTATTCATCAGTACTTACTGAGCACCTGCTGTACATGTGCTATTCTAGGCATTGGTGCAACAGTAGTGAACAAAGCAGACAAAAACCTCCAATATGGGGTTTACCTTCTAGAAATGAAAGACAACACATAAATAAGTAAAATATTTAGCATATCAGATAGTGGTGTACCCAGGAGAAAATTAAGCAGCAAAAGAGGATAACAAATGACGTAGCACCGGTAGGTGGGAGTAACCTGGTAAATAGTTGTGATTGTGATGTCCCTCTGGGTGAAACCTGGTCTGCCTAATTTTGTTTCCATTGCATTCTTTTGTTTCATAAATTATTTCTTTAAAAAAAATGGAATAGTTATAGCAACGTAAATGTTTATAAACACATGGATCAATACACAATAGTTTGTGTTGCCAACAAAACACATGCCAGGAAAAACAAAAGAAAACAGCAGCTAAAAAAGTAAAAATCAAGAGAGAGGCGGGGGGAGAGGAGACTCCTACAGGCACCAATCCTTGTCATTCAAAAAGCTAGTTTGAATTAGAAATTCACAGGAAAAAAAAAACCTTAGATTTAATCCCATTTCCTTAGTTTGGACATGAATCCTTCAACCAACAAAGAAATCATTTTTTCAGAGACGTTGAGGTCTAACATTAAGATTTCCTAACAGCTTGTCTAGGTATCCTGTTCTTATCTACCATTCCTGAGAGGCCCAAATCTTGGGATCTAGGCCTTAGCAATTTGGGATTGAATTTCTACTCTGCCCCAGGGAGCAAATTTTACCTCCCTTTTTACTGGTTCACTTATTGTGAAGTAGCTATGATTATAACAGTGTTTCTGATAGTGTTTTGTAGGATTGAATCAGTAAATCATTTAGAACAGTGCTTGACACCCAGTGTTCAATAATTGTTCATTGCATTATTGCAGTATCAAGAGTATCAGAACATTACGGGGTAAGTTAATTGGGCTTCCTAAGGAAGTAAACTCAAAACCAATCTCAAATGTTGACAATAGGTAAGTTCTTTTGGAATTTCTATTTAAGATGTTAAAATATAAACCAATTCTTGGGTCCTGAGCAACTATAAAAACAGATCACACTTTGCTATTCATTTCATTCACAGTTGTAGACAACGCAGTCTAGAGTCGAGTTCTCTGACATTCTACATCATAAATGGGACCCTAAGCCTTAAAGACGGGGATTTTCTCATTCATCTTTGTACATGTAGCACAAGTTCACCTCAAGAATGCTGACAGCCTTTTCCTGGGTGCTTACTCTGAGCTAAGCCTCATGTTGAACACTTTGACAGCAGGTAGTTATTCTTATCTAGATTTTACAGATGAGAAAACTGAACCCTTGGACAGTTGAGACTTTGTCCAAGGTCACACATATTTTTAAAAGGCACAACCTCCATTTTTTAAAACCAGGTTCCTATTTGCTAAACAATGAAATATTTATAATAAGGACACTTCTCTCAAGTAACTACTATATTTTGCAGACTGTTTACATCTTATGCTACTATCCTTTCTGTGCCATTGCCTCTACTGATACATGGAATTATGACATCATAGATTGTTGGGTCTAAAGGGACCCTGAGTTTCCTGGTTCTCAGTGTGAAGACTGAATCACCCAGGGAAACTTTATCACTAGACAAAGCCACACACCCACACACACCTACCTGTGCATACACTGGGACTCTGAATACCGATACCACCTTAGACCCACTACCACTGAAAAAGTACCATCACTGAGAAAATTTAGCTGAGTATGGCATATTTCCCAGTTGTGATGGAAGGGAAAAACAGGTTGAGAATTACTCAAGTTCAGTCTTCTCATGGAACAGACAAGAAAATAAAACCAGGGAGTGACGACAATGTCCACAAGATCACCACAGCTCCTTTATGACATATCTTCATGTAGAACTTGCATCTTCTGACTTTCAATGTTAGGCAGTTTTCTTGTTTATTCCATAAGTATAGTGGAATGTACTACAAATGTACTGTGTTCTATTGCATGATTGTAGAGGAATAGAAGGCAAAGGAGAAAGAGTGATTAATTTGCCTGGGATCCCATAGCACAGCCTTTGGTCAAGAGAGGACAAGTTCATTATATTTTGTCAATCTTCACCTATTCATTTTGGTCTAGTTAAGTGGCAACTCATCATTTTCATAATGGTAGTTTTGTGGGTTACATAGCTTTTTGTGTGTCTGTTTTCAATTTCTATTCCTTTGATACGAGAACAAATAGAGATGGTGAAACCCAGCAAAAGAATTATCTTCTAGATTTTGTGTTCTCTCTTCTGTGTGAGTCAGTATGTCTAGTAATGACACAGTACATTAGAGTGTTATTTGGTTGTTTTGTTAAGTTAATATTATGGAGAACCTCTACTCTATGTCCATTATAAACCTAGGTGATTTGAATCAGAGTTATCATCATCATTTCTGGAAAGAACATGGGCTATAAATAAATTTGAAGGTCTTTACCCCAAAGAAATTCACAGACTAATAGAGGATAGAGAATTTTTTAAAAATATATACAACAATCCTTTTCTAGGTTATAAATATAATGAAGGAACTGTGTACATATGACTGTAAGAGAGAATTTCTGGGACCCACTGGGGGAAATGAGTAGATTAAAAGGTGATACCTGAGCCAAGTCTTCAAGAAGGAATGCAATTTTTTCCTAGTAGCGAGGCGGGCGGGGGGGGGGGGGAACACGTTGCATTTAGAACAATCAACATTTGCAAAAGATGGAGGGGTAAGAAAGATTGGCAGTAAGAACATTGTTGCAGACTTCCTAACAAATCTTCTGTGAGACCTAAACACTGGTGAGTGGAGGGAGAAGCGGTGAGATATGCAAGGAGAGAGAATCTGAGACCCAGTGATGCAATTTTATGTGATATGTCAAAGAAAGGATCTTTTGGATGTTTTCTTGTTCAAAATAAGAAATTCTTGACTGTTGTTAAACAATTACTATTGTAGTGGGCAATGTTATATTAGTGGATTATAAAAAAATAAGGGGTAATCATGTCCATTGCCATTTAACTCTGCTAATATCCTATATAATTTTATAAAGTCACTTCACTGAGGGTAGTGTGGCTAGCAATTTCATGATAACAGATGCAGAGGGATTTGTGGAGTGAGAAAGATGGTATGGTTGTCTTTTTCTCATGGTTCAAAGCAGGAAGTGTATAGGTATGCAGAAATTCAAATCAAGTCAACTGTGTTTTGGGTGTGTTTTGTATGCATTTAGACTTTTGCACATCAGCAAGTCTGTGGGAATACTACTATGTGAAGAATCCACCAGATTCAACTGAAGGAGAATTATGAGATTTAAAAGTGCAGATATATGTGCATATAGATTTAAAGATTACTTTCAACTTTTAAAATATAAGCAGATTCTCAGAAAATCTTTGGGTGCATGTGCACACGCCTATTGTTTCTGCTGCTTGCACCTTCAAGCAGAAAATCATTTAAAGTCCTGATGCCTACTTAAGAATGCATATGTGTTTAGAGTGGAAAGTACCTTGGAAGTCATCTTGTGATTTTTGTCATTTTTTCTGATGAAGAAAATGATATCCAGAGACAAACAGGAATTTACGCCACAGCCACCATGTGGCAATGCACAAGCTAACACTTGGTTCTTTCCATTAACCTTAAGTATCTCGTTTCCTTTTTGCATCGCTTATTTACCAAGTGTTTTGTAGTTATGAATTGAGTACATTATCCCAAAATAAGATATCTTAGTGTAGTTGTCCCCGCTTATCCACGATGTTTACCACAGTTTCAGTTACCTTCAGTCAACAGTGACCCAAAAATATTACATGGAAAATTCTAAAAATGTGCAATATATAAGTATCAAATTACACGTTGTTCTGAGTTGTGTGATGAAATTTCACACTGCTGCACCCCATCCCACTCAGAACATGAGTCTCCCCGTGGTCCAGTGTACCCACCCCTATGTGGTACCTGCTGGTTAGTCACTTGGCAGCAGTCTTCATTACCAGATCTACTGTTACACTAATAAATGGGTGAATTTGGATAACACTATTTCACAAAAGTAATGATATTGGAAATTCAGACATGCTCAAGGGAAGTTGTAAAGTGAAAGTGCTTCCTTTAAGTGAAAAGGTAGAAGTTCTTGATTTATGGAATGAAAAAAAAATTATATGCTGACCTTGCTAAAAAGTCTGTAATAAGAACAAATCTAGTATCCATGGAAATGTGAACAAAGAAGAATTCATCCTTAAACTGCAAAAATTAGGCCCACCATGGGTTATAAGTGCTTAGTTAAGATAGAAAAAGCATTAAATGACAGGACTTGGTACTATCTGTGGGTTCTGGCATCCACTGGAATTCTTGGAATGCGTTTCCCACAAAAAGGGGGTGGGCAGTGCTGTACTCACTTATAACTGGGAAACCACCAAAGGAGAATATTTAGGAAATCAGCAAGGAAATGTGGTGGAATTTATCATCTGTAACCTTAGTTCAAATCATCTATCAAATGGAGACAGAACAGGTTGTGTGGCAAAAAGTCAGAATTCCTTAGGCCTTCTCTTACCTTCTTCACTCTCAAATTGGTTTGATATGATGTGTCATGGAATTTTATCACTGTAGAGGATTGCATCCATATTGGTTTATAATGTTAGTATTAGTTTTCTATTGCTGTTATACCAAAGGACCTCAAACCCAAGACTAAAAACAACACACATTTATTATCTTGCTGTGTTGTAAATCAGAAGTTCATCATAGTTCTTCTTGGGCTAAGATCAAGGTGTCAACAATTGCATTCCTTTCTGCAGGTTCTAGAATGGGATCCTCTTTGCCTTTGCCTTTTCATAGAGGCTTCCTGCATTCGTTGACTTGTAGTCTCTTTCTTTCGACAAAGCCCCCAACATAGCATCCCTGATCATTTTTCCATAGTACCAATTTCCTCTGACCAACAGTGGGAAAAATTCTCTAGTTTTTAAGGAGAATTAAGGTGATTGGACTGGCCTACCCAGATCATTTCAGATAATCTTTCCCCCTCAAGATCTTTAATTACATCTATCAAGTCTCTTATCATGTACAGTAACTTATTCATGAACGTCAAGCATTAGGATATGGTCATCTTTTGGAGTCATGATGCCTTCAACAGTGCTCTTCTGGAAAATGTTTCAGTGATCTGTTAGAGATCACAATGGTCCTGGGGATGTATGTTTGGGGGCCTCAGTCATTTTCTTTGTTAAACAGCCAAACTTTGCTGTGAATTCTAATCTTCAACTAAAAGTAAATTCCAGATTTGAATGCAAGTTTAATGTTGCTGAGGTTTCCATTATGCTGATATTTCACTGTGGGTCATTTTGACTTGACTACCATAGAAAGTCCTTGGATTAGCTGGAACAAACTGGCCTTATTCCCAAGTAACCTGGGTCCTTTTGATAGTGCATTGAAGTTCATAAATTATTAGAAGCCCAGGCATAATTTTTCTTGACATTGGTCACTTCCATACAGTGCATCCAGGCTTCCTCCTCCTTTCCTCTGTTCCTATATTCTTTTTTCCTTTGGTTCCTTTCTTTCTTTCCTTCTTTTCATTTACAGAGAATTACTGAAAGAAGTAAAGGAACAAGGGAAAGAAGATGAGGGGAAAATAAATGTGTTAAAGCATATATGGGTAAAGAAAAGAGATCAGGAAAAATTATCCACCTGTTCCCTTCATCCCCGCAATGTTAGTCTTATGAAGCAGGTTTGTTTTGTGAGACTATTTAAATCAGGAGTCCCAGAATTGAGTAGAAAGCACCACAGAAGACTAAAAGAAATTAAGAAATCTTATGACTGATGCTATCTACAGGAAAGGATACACTCATCAAAGCATAGGATCTTTCTGAATTGGAAAACAAACATGGTCCACAAATGGAAATGTTTATCTCCAACAGTGAGAACCAGGTCAGATGCAATTCAGAAATGAATATTTATTCTAAGATCTAACTAAGAAGAATATGAAGGGATGTGTTTGATAGTCTTAAAGATACACTTGCATTTGCAATCCAGAGTTCCCTCTTCCATGATCTGCTTTGCATCCTGTGTTATATTAATGCTGACTATGATAATTAGATCAACTAATACTGGTTATTAAAAAATCCTATTAAAGAGAGAAAAAGTAAATTTTTCTTAAACTTCCTGTTCATATTTCTTCATGAAATAAGGGTGAAAGAGCCCTCCCTCCCATAGTTTTGGGGTTTTGATCAAGATGAATAATTGCTGTGAAATGCTCTTTAAACTATAAACTGCTAGACTTATAAAAGTTCTTTCTTATCTACTTCATTCTATTATCTCACCATAGAGGTAATTAATTTTCTCTTACTTGGCCCAGAAAGAAAAGTTGGACCAGCACTTCTTTGGCAACGGGTATCAAAGTAAGAGAATCGCACAAGGAAGTCCAACAGTGAGAAGGTGCTGGAACTGTTTTTGGGCTTTTCTGTGGCAGTCATGTCCTCAGAGGGTTTGCTGTAGGGTAAATATCCGAACAGTAAGCTAAGCTTTCATCCAAGTCTCATGTATGACTGTGTATGGGTACAGACTAAAAGCAACTTCCTGACTTTCTGTCTTATAGGGTGACTGTGTTTGGAATTACAAATTCTCTATCTCGGGAATTTGGTTTTCCTTCATCAAAACTGTGTATGTGTGTTCATATGTACATGTGCATGCTAGCATGTTTCCGTTAAGACACAAAAGCCTGTGGAAAAAACAACTTGCTATCCCATGTTGCCTTGTATATCTATGCTAAAATCCATTTTTAAAAATTAAGCTTTTCCTCTTTAACATAATATTCTCTCCCTTCATTCAAATTGTCATACCCTTTAACAATTACAATCCTTCCTTTCTTCATAACTTTATTCTAGTTTAATTCCATTCTTTGTTGCTGTTGTTCAGTGTTTTTGTTTGTTTTTATTTCTTGCCGGTTATATTTTTCAGTTTGTTTTTTCAGCAATTATTAGGTTGCTTTTGCTTTTTGCTTTTGAGGGGGTTTACTTCTAATTTATTTGTTTACCTTTTGCTAGAATAAAATCATGCATTCCATCAAGATTTTCAGCTATTAGCATGTTGTAGGCATATTATTCACTTATAATTTTTAAAATATCCTTCTTGTCTATATATCTCCCTTTTAACTTTAACTCTTTTCCCCTTTTCCTTCTTCAAGTTTCCTAATGTGTGTGTGTGTGTGTACAAAGCTTGCAGTTTCTAAGTCCTAATTTTTAATGTTTAACCTTATTAATCTGTACTCCCTACATTGATTTAGGCTATTCATTCATTTTTATTGGATCTTAATCTGAAGATTAGTTCATTTATTCTATTTAGTTAAAGGATTTTCATTTGTAGAAAACTCCTTTGTGAATATATCTGTATCACATAAATTCTGATGTCATTTTTAAATTATTAAAAGATTTTACAATTCATTTGTTCTTCCCTCTAAGAATTATCGAGATACTTACTTCCAAGGCATTTTTGTCTTTCTGTTATGTTTTCAGTTGTTTAAATCAAATGAATGAGTTTAGGCCTTGAAATTTATTACCTACATGCAAATTCATGACTGAGCATTATGAAACTAGTCCAGCTCGTTGCTGAATTTGGTATTTTGTCAGCTGGGAACACTAAATACCCCCACTTAACTTGATATTTGTGAAGCTCAGAGCAACATTGGGGTTCCTGTACACTTTGGCAATTGCCCCATGGCTAATTTGGCCAATTTCCAATTCCTCAGGGAGAGACAAAGAGTTGTCTCATTGCCACCTGCTATTAACTAAATGCTTAGGATTCAGTGTCCTAGGGGTGACTGGGAGACATAGGAATGAATTATTGTAGCAGCCTGTGGAAGCTTCTTCCCTGGGGAATTTTGAGAACGGCAAAGAACCATCTGTCTGGGTGGTTTTAAGAGCAGGCCTGCCTGAAGGCAGGTGCATGGATTAGATGACCTGTGAAGATTGTCATCTATCCCAAAGACTTCAATGGAAAGGATACATTTGCTAAGTTTGTAAAGAGTCCAGGAGGAACACTGATAAGTTTGGGGAGCATATGGTCAAGAGCATAAGCGTATTGAGCCCTTCGTGAAATTGGAGCCACTCACTGTCACCCCATGCCCTGAATTCCAGAGCCATTCTCTACATATGAACCTAGCAGTCAGTTATTTCATCCTTGAAAATTATATACATGTGTGGTTCAATTTGGAGTAGTTCAAATCTTTATGGATCATAGATAGAATTATTTTTAAACAGATAGCTTACCTGATCCATATTCAGTTGTTAAAACATACGATTGAGTCTGATTCTTCTAGTTATGCCATATCTGCCTATATCATGCATCGTGCACTGACCCAATAACCTTGAGTTTTCCTGTCCTTGTTCCTCAAAGGTTGCTCTGTGTATGTTTCAAGCAGTTAATAGGTTTGAATAACTTTTCAGAAGAGCAGTCCTACTTATATCAACAATAGCTCTTGTATAACTCACAAAATATTTAAATGAATTAACCAGATCAAGTCACCTTTACTGTGATCCAATATTCAGAATATAAAATGCAACAATATATTTAAAGATATGAAGAAAAGACAATGCCACCAAATTATTTCCATAACAGTATGCCAGACATAGAGTTATAAACCAACAGTATGAAATGGTTGTGTGTTTAAAGTGTTAAAGTCTCCAGGCAGCAAAAGTAGACATGGGAGTGGCCAGCTGATTCATCAAACAGTCACAACAAAGGTAAAAGTATTATGATGGAGGAAAAGCCCATTTGGAAGAGGTAGTTTATATAGGCAGAATGGAGAGAGTGGGTCAATTAGGAGAGGTAAACAGGACCAGCCACAAACCTCTCCTAAACATTTAAACAATTTTGAAAACGATGCCTGTAGTTCATCAAAAAAGTGATGCTTTCAGAAAACGTTATTAAACATAAACAATATGCAAAACCCAAGCAGATTAAAGAAGGCAGCATTTAAAAACTAGCAACTTAGAAAAACAAGGTGAAATATAAATACTGATCTAATATTGAGGAAAGATTCTCTTTATGCTTTATATTTATAAAGCAATAAGGAAAAATCACAAAGGTTATTATCAACAGATTTGACAACAAAAAATTAACCATATGTGACTGAGACAAAATTAAGAAACAAATGAGAATTATATTTGCAATAAACATTATGTGCAAAGGATTAATATTCACATGAAAATTTTCATACAAATGCAAAAAAGACGAGATATAAGCTATTTCTAAAGAGAGAAATACAAATGCATAGTTACCTTAAAGGAAATTTCATACTAGTATGAAATGAAAATTGAAAAACCTGAGGACTAATTTTTACCTATAAATTAGCACAGATTTAATAAAATAAACTATTCTCATTTGCAGCTACTCAAAGTGCAAGTCAGCCCAGCACTTCTAAAAAATATGAGACTATTTCTTAACTTTAAGTGATACCTTTCAACCCAGATAAATTGATGAAGGAATGGATATTGAATAGATGGATGGATGGATGAATGGATAGATAGATTAGATATATGCATGGAGATAGAAGTATTTAAATATAAATTTTCAGCAATAGTAAGATGCTACCTATCAACAATTATCTTAAATGTAAATATGTAAAATTCTTCACTTCAGAGTAACTGAATTGATAAAAATATTGGACTCTCAGCTATATGTTACTTATAATAAACTCACTTCACCTCTAAGGACATACATAGACTGAAAGTGAAGGGATATAATAAAATATTCCATGAAAAGCAAGTTCAAAAGAAAGCAGGAGTAGACATATTTCCATCAGATATAATAGACTTTAAATCAACATGTATTAAAATGCAACTTTTGAGAAAAATAAATAAAAATTAAAAAAAAAAATATATATATATATACTGTTCATTGAAAGTGCATATAAAGGTTTTTAATATGAAAAAAAAGAATAACAATTTTAATTAAATACAAAAAAAAGGAGTAAAAAGAAGCAAAGAAGGTCATTATATTATATAGGTCATAATGACAAAGGAGTCAGTTTAGCAAGAAGAAAATTTACATATATAAATATAAAGGTATGGCTTAGTGGTACAGCACTTGCTCAGCATGCATAAGGCTCTGATTTTGATTGATTGTATAATATATAATACACTCAGTATTGGAGTACCTAAATATATAAAGTGAGTATGGAAAGACAGATTCCACTACAGTAATTGTAAAAGTCTTTAACACTAATTTTCAGTTATGGACAGATCATGCAAACAAAAAAATCAACAAAGAGCAGAGTTAAACTGCACTCTACATCAAATGGACCTAACAGACGTTTGCAGAACATTCCATCCAACAGCTGCAGAATATGCATTCTTCTTAATAGCACATGGAACATTCTCCAGGATGGATCATATGGGTAGGCCACAAAACAAGTCCCAACAAATATTTTTAAAGTATTGAAATGATACCAGTTTTCTTTTTTGACCACAATGCAATAAAACTAGAAATCAGTAACAAGAAAAACTTTGAAAACTATACAGACACATGGATATTAAACAACTTACTTCTGAACAATCAATGGATCAAGGAAAAAATTAAGAAGGAAATTTTAAAATTCCATAAAGACAAAATGTACACAATATACCCAAACCTATAGAATACAGCAAAAGCAACACTAAGAGGGAAGCTTACAGCAATCAATACCACGTCAAGAAAGTGGAAAGATCTCAGATCAACAATTTATCACCATACCTTAAAGAACTAGAAAAACAAGGACAAACCTAAACAAAATTAGTAGAAGAGAAGAATTAATATAAATAAGAAATGAAATAAATGAACTAGAGTCTATAATCAAGCATTACAAAAGATCAGTGGTTCATCAAAAACAAAAATAATAGACAAACCCTTGAAAGTAAGAGAGAACACACAAATCAATAAACTTTGAAATGAAAATAAGATGGTAAAACTGACACCACAGACAGACAAATTGATCATTAAAGGTTATTATGATAACCTGGAAGAATGGACAAACTCCTAGACACCTACATTCTATCAAGATTGAATCACAATGTAATAGAAAAACCTTAACAGACTAATAACTAGTAATGAGATCGAATAAGTAACAAAAATTTCCATTCAAAGAAAATCCCAGAAAGAGATGAGATCAGTGTAAAATTCTACCAAACATTTAAAGAAGAACTAATACCAATTCTTCTTAAATTATTCCAAAATATTCAAAAAGAGAAAATTCTTCCAAACTCATTCTACAAGGCAAGCATTCCTAGAATACCAAAATCAGATAAGAACACAACTACTATAGTCTAGTATCCTTGGCAAATCCTCAGCAAAATATTAGCAACTGAATTTAACAGCACATTGAAAAGACTATTCACCCTGATCCAGTATGGTTCCTCACAAGTGTGCAAGGACATTTCATCATACAAAAATCAACTAATGTGATTCACTACATTGGCACAATGAAGGACAAAATTCATATCATATCAACAAATACAGAAAAAGCATTGATAAAATTCAACATCTTTTCATGACAAAAAAAATCGAACAAATTTGGCATAAAAGGAATATAGCAAAGCATAATAACGTCCTCATATAACTAGACAATAGCTAACATCATGCTGAAGGCTTTTTCTCTAGATATGGAAGATAAAGCTGTCCACTTTTTCCATTTATATTCAACATAGTACTGAAAGTCTTAGCCAGAGCAATTAGGCAAGAGAAGGAAGCAAACGTCATCCAAATTGAAAAGGAGAAGGTCAAATTGTCACTCTTTGAAGATGACATGATCTTATAGAGAGAGAACCCAAAGATATCAAAAACCTATTAAACTGATAGACAAATTCAGCAGAGTTGCAGAATACCAAATCAGCATATAAAAACCAGTATCAATTCTATATGCCTATAAGTAATTATCCAAAAAAGGAAATCAAGAAAGCAATTCTTTTCTAATAAGTAATCAATTAATTAACTATAGATAAATTTAAATAAAGAAGTGAAAGATATCTACAACTAAAAACTATGAAACATTGATGAAAAACAAATTGAGGGGTTGCTAAAAAATGGGAAAACATTCCATGTTCATGAATTGGAAGAATCATATACTTCTTTGAGAATTATCTTTTTAGGTCTATTGCTCATATTTACAAATTTGGTTATTTGTATTTTACTATTGAGCCGAGTTCCTTACACATTCTGAATATTAGCCCTTTGTCAGGTATACCATTTGAAAATGTTTTCTCTAGATCTTATTTTTACTGCCTTGATCATTTCCTTTGCTGTGATGACACTTTTTTATTTGATGTAACACTATTTGTCTGTTTTTGCTTTTTCTTATTGTGCTTTGGAGTCATATCTAAAAAATCCTTGTCCATTCCAGTATGCTGAAGTGTTTCCCTGATGTTTTCTTCTAGAAGCTTCATATTTTCTGAGTTTACATTTAAGTCTTTAATCAACTTTTAGTTGATTTTGTAACTGATCAGTTAGGGATCTACTTGCTTCTGCATGTGAGTATCCATGAAAATGTAGGGAAAGACAGATTCTACTACAGTAACTGTAAAGGTCTTCAATAAAGGTCTGACCAGCAGCACTTATTTGAAAAGATAGTCATTTTTTTCAATGTATGTTCTTAGCATTTTCATTGAAGATCAGTTAGCTGTAGATGTGTAGTTTTACTTCTAGGACCTCTATTTTTTTCGAGTGATCCATGTATCTGTTTTTATGCCAATAATACATAGTTTGATTACTACAGTTTTGTATTATATTTTGTAGTTAGACATTATAATGTGTATTGCTTTTTTCCACTCAAAAGAGGATACATAAATGGCCAACAATACATGAAAAAATGCTCAACATTTACTAATCATTAGAGAAAAATCATATCCAAACCACAATGAGATATCACATCACTGAAGTGAGAACGTCTATTGTAAAAAAGACAAAAAGGCAAAAAATGATGGTGAAGATGTGAAAAAAGTATTGAACACATTGGTGAGAGTGTAAACTAATATAGCAATTATGGAAAATGTTATGAACTTTTCCCTCTAAAAAATATAACTACCAAATATTCTAGCACTTTCACTACTGGGTATATACCCAAAGAAGATGCGATGAATATGTGTAAGAGACAACTCTGGTCCCAGGTTAATTGCAGCACTATTCACAATAGCCAAGAAATGGAAACAAGGTAAGTTCTATCAACTGGTGAATGAAGAATGATAATGTACATATTCCACTATATATATATGGCACATATATATATATATGGTACCACATATATATATGATGTATATATATACATATATGCTCAACATGTATGTGGTTATATATATATATGTTCAACATATATATACACACACCATACACACACACCCACACACATACTAACATACACCATATATACAGTTGGTACATGTGTGTACATAGTAGAATACTATTTGGCCAAATTGCAACAACATGGATGGCCCTTTGGACCTAGATGTCATTATTTTAAGTGAGGTATGTAAGTAACAGAAATATGAGTACCGGGGCTGGGGTTATGGCGCAGTGGTAGCGTGCTCGCCTAGCACGCGTGAGGCACTGGGTTCGATCCTCAGCACCACATAAAAATAAAATAAAGATATTCTGTCCACCTACAACTGAAAAAATAAATAAATATTTAAAAAAAAAATATATGAGTACCACCTGACCTCACTCATATTTGGAATCTATAAAAGTTAATCTCATACAAATTTAGAATAGAATGGTGGTTTCCAGAACCTAGGGAGTGGAAAGAGGAGGAAAGAATGCAGAAAGGTTGGTTATGGGTACTAAGTGTCCATAGTTAGACAGGAAAGGAAATTCATGACTTCTATTGCAAAGTGACTACCGATAATGATGATGTACTATATATTTCAGAAATATCAGAAGGATTTTGATTGTTTTAATGTAAAGGAAAGACTTATGTTTATGCGATAATGTTTATCCTGATTTGAACATTGCCCATTGTGTACATCTATCCAAACATCACACGGTGCTCCATAAAGATGTACAAGTTTTATATATCATTTAAAAGTACTGTGCATGTACTTTTAAATATATACATCTAAATAAATACAAATCTGAGAAATTCTGTTTATGAAAATGTTCACTCAAGTATAATGTATAACAAACAGAAAATCTAAATGACTACAATTAGGAGATGTGTTGTGTAAAATATTATAGATCCCAAATGATGAGACAGCATTAAAAGACTATTTGATGAATTTAAGTTTTGGGGAAAATATTCTATTATAGGGGGAAATAGATGAAATTTGTGTTTTCAGTATGAACAAACTTATGTAGGGGCTAGGGCTATAGCTCTGTGGCAGAGCACTTGCCTAGCATGTGTGAGGCACTGGGTTCCATCCTTAGCACCACATAAAAATAAATAAAATAAATGTATTCTGTCCATTTACAACTATAATAAAAATAAAAAAGGTTATGTAAAAATATTTCTGGAAATTCTAAGAAAACATTAAAAGGTAAACAGATTCAATGATCAGATGGTATGTGATTTATGTTTTCTCTCTAATTTTCTTTAATTGGAAAGATTTTTTAAACCAATAATAGAAATAGCAAAAAAAAAAAGTATGAGAAAATAAGAAGAAGAAGTGGGAATAAGAAGTTGCAAGTGCGAGAGTGAAGAGGTCCCTGCATCTCATGAGAGCTGGGAGATGGATTCCCATCCTGGCCTGCCACTAAGAAACAAGGAGTCTTGTTGATGTTGCCTCTTCTGGCCCAATGATCTACCAGCCTATATTTTACTCGAGAGCCCTTCCTGATATACCCATGGGCCTGCCAACTGTGGTGCCCAGCTTAGCAGACCAGATTGTATTTGTTGTGGATTGATTTCAGAACTCCTCCTCACTGATCACCCTTTTCACCCTATTCTGAAAGAAAGCCTAGGAACTGCTGAGGCTTGTCCCCTTTCCCACTTGCCCTCAGCTGTGATGTGAAGGAGGTGGCTATTCCAGTCTTAAGCAGTTCTAATCTCAGACATCACTTCTGTATCAGATGCAGTTTGGGCTGACTTAGACTAGGATTGATTCATGAATGTACCAGGTATGGACTTATTAAATGTTTAATAGCCTTGGGGGATGAGGCAGTGTTCCCAAGTAGGGAACCATGGAAGTCTTAATCCACCTTTTCCAATTACCCAGGCTATAATTCTAATCATTTGGATATCCTTAGTTGATAAAAATCTGTGCTGCTTAAATTAACCACAGTGTAGCCTTTCTTTTTTACCTCCTTCTCAAATTTATCCTACCTTATTCCCCGATATGGCCTATTCTACCTAACCACCCTGCTCTCATCTGCTTCCTGTATTACAGACATATATTGAAATATCTTAGTTTTTGTAACCCCCTTCTCCCTCATATGTTCTTTCTTCCTTTTACATGCTTTTTGCCATTCTTTATCGTGTCTTGTACATGTTTACTTCAAACTGCCCCCCACCATGGTTCTAGAATGCATTTGTATTTAGTCCAGTATCTTGAACCAGAAGGCTAATTGTCATTATTAGGAAATAAAATTTTACAGCAAATGATTTCCCAGAAGTATTATTTCCAGATGATGAGGATTGGCCATGTAATGAATCTGTAGGTTCCTTAGTAGTAATAATCACAGTAAAGACAGCACTTATGGATGTGCTAGTTCTTAGAGCATCCACAGATATGTGCATTGTATGTATTGATCCATATGCTTTGTATGCTAATTTATGTATGAGCTTATATAATTTCCACAGTATGTGGAAACAATTTAGACGTGTTTATTTGGATAATTCCCACAGCGACTCTAATTTAGAAAATACTATTATACTCTTGTTTTACTGGTGAAGCCACTTATGAACAGATAGGTTAGGTGACTTGCTCAAGGTCGCACACTGTTAAGTGACAAAGAGTCAACCTATAAAAGCATAGAAGGTGATTTCAGAAATCTCACTCCCAGTTGTTCTTTAAACAGATTAATATGATTTAGAAGACTATATGGAGAATCCTATTCTATCCCAGTGGCAAAATGAAAGCTCTTTAAATTACTGTGGGGTAGTACTTATATAGTTGCAATGGATCCCTATTTTCAGATACAGTCACTTGAAAGAGTGTAGACTCCTTTTCATCATGAGTGTAAATAGTCTCTTACTTGCTATAGCCAAACTTTCTGATATCTCCTAATTTTTAATTTTGAACACTTAATTGGGTCCCTGGTGCTATATATATTTGACTTTTGTTGTGAAAGTTACATTCACTTTATTCCTTCATTTGACATCCACAAGGCATAATCCTCATAAACCAATTAACAATGTACCTTTCAACTTGTGCTATGAATAATTATCAAACTCCTTTCTTGCAAAATCTTCTGTCTTGATGTTTTTTAAAATTCCTTTCAAAATTGATGGGTTGCTACCATATATACTGATTTGCAATATCAGGCATTGATTGGGATCCCCATAAAATACATGAATGAACATTTTCTGTTAAAAATGTTCAAAAAAATCTTGCAGATGGGATTAGAGAATATTATAAATGTCTTTAACATAAACTGAATTAATATAAATGCCTGAACAGAGTGAAAATCTCTACAATAATTTGAAGAGACGAGAAGTTACATATGCTTTGGGGATATAAAGAAAGGCTTCATGAACAACCCAGTGGAAAAAGGAGTCCAAGTTGTAAACAGGCAATTCATAGAGGGGAAATATGCATATGAAAACTGCATATTCATTAGAAAAAGAAAAAGGGAGGGACTGAAGGAGGAAAGAAAGTAAAGTACTCATTTTTTTGTCTGGCTTCGTAGAGAAGGCAGCTCCTGAGACAGGCTTTGGATGATAAGATGTGACTGGCAAAAATGAATTGCAGGGCATTAAGAATATAGGATAACTAAGACAGAGAGGATGGAAAACATGGGGCAGATGGGAAACCAGTCTACAGTCTCTGCTGGTTCTTAGAAGATACAGCGGATCACATTCTATAGTTCTGAAACAGGAGACTTTTGATTTCTTGGGTGATGAAATTCTGGGGAAACTAAGGAAGGGAGGGTGGTAAGAAGTTCTTAAAAGTTGGTTTATTCAGGAAGGAGCTGTGTAACTGAAGCTGGGATTTATTACCTTACAAAGATCCTTGATAAGCCAGCTCTATGTGGATGTAGCCGTGTTACCTACCTGTGAACCTGCTAAACACCAGAATCCAGTGGCTCTTTTTGTTGTAGTCGGCCTACGCTTTGTATCCTGCCAAAGCCCAGATTTGGAATGCGCCCTTATGCTTGCATGGAAATAACACAGTTTGACTGACAGCAGCCCCATTTTACAATAACCTCTGACATTATTTCTTAGGTATTATGAGTACTACATTTTTTGAGGGTAGATGTTCTCTATTTTTCATTGGTCATCATTGTCTTGAGTTTGTTGATACTCTTGAGTTTTTTATAACTCTTTAAAATAAAAAAATTGCTTTTTTTCTTAACCTAAGTATCTATAGAAACCTGCAGTAGTGGTATCTATGTTTATCCAAGGCAAAAATGTATCCCATATGTACTAACAGACTTATTTTGTCAGCAAGAGTCCATCCAGGTTCTCATTATGAAAGCTAATGTAAGTATTAATGCAGACATCATGAAGTCAATTATTCTGAAGTTCTAGTTTGCTAAATGTTACTTTTGCAGTAGGAACTATGTTTCCTAATGGGTTCTGAACTTTAATTTACTCATAATAACATCGATGAGTAAATGCACCCACCTGTGAACTTCAGAGTAGTCTTTTCTGCATTTTCGGCCTGCAAGAAAACAATGTTTTCTGCTCTGCTACATTCATATTTTCTATCAGAGCATGCCTAGCCAAGCCCAATATCCTACATAAATTTTAATAAAGAGAAATTACATTTAATTGTGTCTCTATCCTTTCACATTAATCCATTATGAATATTTTATTCGGCAGTGCTAGAAAAGTTACATTCACTTGTTACTGAAGAACACTGCTTTATAAGGAGTGCTTATAATTTAGGACCTCATAACTTTCTTTGAATATTTTAGGCACAATAAATGGCAAGAAATGAAAAATAAGCCTGAACTCATAGGGAAAGGACCATTTAGAAGTCTTTCGTCTTCAGGTTATGATCGCGTAGTTAAACTTATTGGATGTGCTCAGCAGGTTGTAAAATCTATATCTTTCTGGAGTGATCCAGGAGAGATGACTTCATCATAATGAAATACGTTTCAATTTAATTCTTGTAAGTTGCAAAATGATTGTCATCTTTCCCCGACCAAGAAAAAAAATGTGGGTTTTTTTGTGTGTGCATTTGCTTAACACTGGTTTTTTGATATAACCTGTCTGCTGATCCTCTGCCTGTTCTCAGCTTTCATGACCATGCACAATTATTATCTTTAGCAAAAAAACAAACTTGAGGCAAAACAATCATTTCCTAAAATATACCCAAATGCTCTTCTGGGGAAAATGAATTAAAAGGCATAAGGATATTTCACCCTAAAAAAAAATCAAAGCACTGGTTTTTAATATCTTCAGATAGAAAATAATTGGAGGAAGCATGATGTTTCCCAAACATGTTATTTAAATTAAAACCATGTAGTTTATGAAATAAACATGCAATAGAATCTTCTTCAATGTACTTGAGTCCACTGAACTAATCAAAAGGTAGTTTAAATTTGGGAATCTTGGGGAGATTTAATAATTTAATTTTAAAACTTTATTTTTTTATCCTGTCCTTGTAGCAATCAATAACCCACTTTCTTGATTACTGTTGTCTTAGAGCAAATCTTGACATTCATTAGGTTAACTCCTCCAACTTTGTTCTTCTTACTTTAAATTTTTGGACTGTGCTATATCTTTTTGCATTTCCATATAGATTTTAGAATGAGCTTGTCAATTTTTGCCCATAAAACCCACCAGGATCATATTGCTCAAATAAATCAAATTGGGGAGAATTGACACTTTAACAATATTATCTTCCAACATGTGAACATTGGTATATCTCTCCCTTGATTATATTTTCCTTAACTTCTCTCAGCAAAGTTTTGTAGTTTTCATTGTAAAGGCCTTGTTTATATTTTGGTTCAAAACGCTGAGTATAAAAGCTAAAACTGTAAAACATCCACAAGAAAATGGAAAATGCTTATGACTTCAGGGTAGGCAAAGATTTCTTAAAGGATACACAAGAAAATCCATAAAAGAAAAAATGATGGATTTCATACATATTCTAAAACATGTTTTTCAAAAGACACAATTATAAATGAAATATCAAGGCACATATGGGAAAATGTTTGGGTAACATGTATATATCTTACAAAAAATTTTATGTCTAGAATACAGAAATAACTCTTATGGCTCAATAAGAGGACAAAGGAGACAAATTAAATATAGGCAAAAGATTTGAATGGACCCTTCTCTAAAGAATATATACAAACAAGCAATAAGCAAATAAAAACCACTCAATATCTTTAGTTCCTCAGAGAACCCCATAAGGTACCTTCATATCAATTACAATGGCTGAGAATAAAACCCTGATAATGCCAACTATTAACTAGAAGGTGGAGCCTGGAATTCTCATACACTGCTAGCAAGAATGTAAAATGGAACAGCACTCTAGGAAACAGTATGGTAGCATCTTCAAAAATTAATTACAGATGTAACATATGAGCCAGGAATTCTCCTCCTAAGTTGACCCAAAGCAGGTGAAAATTTTTCTCATACAGACTTATACACAGAAGTTCATAGCAGCTTTATTTGTAGTGGCCAAACACTGGCAACAACCCCAATATCTGTTAATAGGTGAAAGGATGAATTGTTCCATATTTATACAATAAAATGTGAGTCATCAGTGATAAGGAAATGAACCACTAATAGGCACAGCAACATAGGAAAACCTTCAGGACATGAGGCTCAGCCAAAGGAACCAGAAACACTCTCTCCCCTCAGAAGAGCACATATTATGAAGTTCCATTTTTATAAAATCCTAGGAAAGAAGAAAACTAATCCATACTCATAGAAAATAGGCAGTGGTTTTCTGAGGCTAGGGGCTGGGGAAGAATGCATATACTGGAGTGCAGGGAAACTTTTTCAGATGATAGGTATGTTCTAGAACTTGATCATGGAGGTAGTTATAAGGACCTACATATTTATTAAAATTGTTGAAAATGTATAGTTTAATTGGTCTCATTTATTACATATACATTATGCCTCAATAAAATTAGTTTTACTAAAAAACAAAAAGTGTCTTTCACCAATTGTTTTGCCAAAAAGTGTCTTTCACCAATTGTTTTGCCAAAAAGTGTATTTCACCAGTTGTTTTGCGGTATTGTCGTGGCACACTTGGGTGAGGGCTTTCAATCTCATGTTTGGCCTGTGCCACAGTGCAAACTGTGGCTCCTCTACAAGTTGCAGTCTGGGTTTCTTTAAAAGAGAATAAACTTAAAGACATTTATCAAACAATGTGAGTACAGAACACTTTGGGAGTTTATGCCTTTTTTCTGATAATATTTTATAGTTTGCTTACCTGTACCTCATTAAACAACTTATATTTTTTTCATCGGTGAGAGATCTTTCTGGAACTTTTTCAGAGCATTCTACTTAGATTTTGTTTTAAGAAAATTAAACATCGTCACTTTTTTTTGAGGTGTTGGGACCTTAAACATGTTAAGTTCTCTTTTTTTAATTAATGTATATAATAAATGGTTAAATCGCAAGTTCAAATGGCATGAGCAGGTTTGGATCAAGCACAGCTGACTCTGTTAGCAGGTAGGACAGGATTCGGGCTCTGGGTGTTGATTGGTTGTGTCTTGCACAAAGGCACACACCTAAGAGGCATTTGGGATGAAAATGGAGGCCATGTTTCATGGCATACTGTGTCAGGGTTGGTTGAGGAGGTGGACAGATATACTTGAGAGTAGCATAGTAGTCAGGAAAAGCAGTCAACCCATCAAACAGTCAAGCTCCAGTCTGTGCATATTACAGATGAGCTGGAGATGTGATCCCGGGACCCCATTGCTACATGCAGAGCATATTAACTCTCAACTGCATCACTATGATGAGTCAGCCAACCTGCCCTTAGGTTTTCATGTGCCATGCAATGATACTCCTCTTTCTTTTCACCCTTGCCTTACCTTAGAGAGCTTTTCCCCTTCCTGCTTCTCCACTTGGGTAAAATGTTCTTATTTTCATAGTTTGATTCCATCTCCCTTCTAAAGTTTGATCTGATTAGCATCCGTTCCCAACCCAAACCCATTTCTAGAAAGAATTTATTGTTTTTTTTATATGACTCCTATGGCATTTTTATATGACTCTGTCCATAGCCGCCTTTATATTATATATAATCATATATGTCCATGTGTTCAGGGGAGGCAGATGCCAGGTCTCACTCATCTTCATACCGTAGTTTAACTCACAGTGCCTAATGCATAGTAGGCATTTGGTATTTGTTTAATATGAATGTTGACCCTCTCATTATCATGAATCTTTGTAAGATTGTAGGTGTTGGAGTGACATGCGTTATTTCTCTATTCATCTGTGAATTTGGGGCAATCGTATGGTAGAGTTGCATTTAGGAAGTGATTGCTAGGAGGGCAACAGGCACTTCCATCTCACTGCTCTGTCTGCTTTGTTGGCATATAGTAGCTACTCCATAAATATTTTGTGGACATACCTTTAGTAACTATTCTGTCTTGTCAGGAATCTTTAGAATAAAAAAGATTTAAAACCAATCTCTAATATATTTTTCAAATTTTTAAATCAGTCAAGCTCTTACACAAACTTTGAGTTGGTAAATTCCTCAGTAGTTCTTCCGAGGAAGCAAATAATAGAGAAATGAGGCTGATGAAGGGATTTTCTGCTCTTCTCTATTCTTCTTCCTATTCCCTAGCAATTTGGCAGGATTTTCAAAGTCCTTAGGTTTCATCCTAGCACACTGAAAAATCTCCAGATCTCCCTTGGTCCACCCATTAATTTATGAAAGACAGAACTGAGGCCCACGGCAGTGAAGCAACCTTCCCAAGGTTACCCAGATAAATATGTGCAGCCACCTCATATCTTCTGACCTCGTTCCATTGCTCTTGCCACTGCCCTTCATGTTCCATTGTGCCATGACCTATATGTAGCATCTTAGACATTTCAATTTTTCTTTAGTAAAGATCTTCCCTTTTCTTTAAGATACACCATCACTCCCAGTTGCACCACCTGTACCAAGCTAAATTATTCCTCAGTGTTTACACCTTTCAAATATTTATAGGCCGTCATGGCACTCCTTAGTCATCCTTCAGCCTTGTTATATGCACATATATAGCTCCTTTAATCTTTCTGTACAAGTCAGTCTCTCCAATCCCTTAATCATTTGTACCGTTCTCTCTCTCGTGCCTATAAGAGAACAGTTGGAGTATATTCCAGATGGCAAAACATAACCCCAACATGTTGGAACCAGAGGGAGAAAAACATACTGAATAGATGAAAGGAACAATCTACAGGTTAATTAGTAGTATGGCCACAAATATGTGCAGAGTTTTGTTTCAGAATAAAGCAAGCTGTATTTGTTGTAACTATCTCTTCTTTGAACTTAACAGAATGCTGATAATGCCAAGCTGTGTTTACAGTCCAAATTGTTGCTAAAGACCTTCAACTTTGCACTCCCCCTGTGTGGTATCTCTTGCCTAAGAGAATCAAATAAAATCACACAGCAGGAGCTGACGTAAAAGCCCATTACGAGCTTCTCTGTTTTTATGCAAGTCTCTGTGGGTTTACATGGTTTCTGGGAGCTCTAATAAGGGAGGGCGCTTGACTTATCTCACTAGTTATTAGGCACTTGGGTATTGATCATCTTGTAAAAATTACATGTGTTTACTGAACTTGATTATCTAAATATGGAAACAACTTTAGTGTAAGGGAAATCACCCAGTAATACTCTAGTGACATAAATAGAATATGTCCATTTCCATAAGTTTTGTAACATTTCAACAAATTTGGGGTCTTGAAGGGCTGCCCAGAAATTCCCATTGAAGAAGGGCCCTTTACTCTAAGTCAGCCTGACTTATATAGAGTCCATGTGTTTGTCTCATAAAATCTATCTTATAATGAAGAACTGAAATTGGCATCTTTGGGAAATAATCCTGATTCCAGGCATTCATTTTATGGAAGAAAGCTACAGAGGGAGTATGTGGCCATCCCGGGTGCATGGCTCCCTAGGCAATATTCTGATTTTTTCAGAGTCTCATGTGGTCCAGAAAATGTTCCTTCAGTTCCAGTCAAATTATTCCTGTGAAACTCCCTGTTACTTTTCTCTGCCACCATCTCTGATGATCTTTCAGGACTCTGCGTAGAAAGGGGATTTCTTACTATATTCTTATTGCAAAGCATTGCTGTGCTACTCAGAAATTATGGAGTTCATTAGAACAGAATTCATACTTCTCTACTTAAAAACCTAGTGACTCGGCTAATCTGGAGGTGGCAAAGAACGGTGACTATTTTCTCTCTCGCACAAAGCAAGATTGTGAAGGGACTTATTCTCTGAATGAAAGAGGAGAGGGGAAAAGTAGAAACCTCATGTTTTATTCAAATGTTAACAAAGAAAATTGAGAAGTGTGTTTCCTTAAAATTGACACCATTTTTATCCCAAACATTCTGGTAAGTGATAGCAGATGACTATGCAAAGCTTCTGTAGAGGGAGAGGAATTTTTCCAGGAGCATAGTCCCGGTGGGAAGTATTACCTAAAAGTAATACACTAATCGCTTTCAATCTTGCATATTTTCACATACTGTGTGCATACATACTGTTCCCTAGATGTCACTTCAGCACTCAGAAAGCTCAGTGTTGCTATGCAAGTGCTGGAAATGGAATGAGATGCAGACAGCAGTTTAGCAATGAGGACTTTACTGAGATGCACAAGTGAAATGGCTTGACATCCTAAGATTCCACACCTATGGGTCTCCCTCTGAGCTCCATTGTCACACTACGTGTGACACGGCTTTCATCTACCAGCTCCATTCAGAATATAATGGCATTGCCAGTATTTCTAAGACACTCATCTTCTCAAAGTCTGTCTACTTATATCAGCCCTGCATTCCACTTTATAGATGTGGAATAGAAATTTCTTAGAATACGGTCACTGAATGGTAGTTCCAGATATATAAGTACATTCTGCTATATTTTGCAAGTGACTTACAGTGATATTTATAACAAAATATATATCTCAGAGGAATGTCTTATATTTTATAGTAATATGTATGTGTGTATAATTTATATATTTGTATTCTTCCCAACAATTCTTTGAGGTACCTAGGGCTGAGATTACTGTTTGCATACCACATATGGCTCCAACAGATGAAATAGCTTATCCAAAGTCACAGGTTATATACATTGTGCAGATAAGATCAAAACCCAATTCTTTTGTCCACAAATTTATCACTTATCCCACGTAAGTGATTTGTATTTATTTAAACAAATAATCAAGCAAAAATGGAAACCTTTTATCAACTTAGTATAATACATAACACCAGTGTAAAACAATTGAGTTTTACCAGATATGATCACACAAGGACTAGAGTCAGGTCTTCTTTGTCCCAGGTGTTCCTCTACAGAACCTATTACCTCACCTCTTTCTATCATTCTTTAGATTTTCAGAACACAACAGATTTACAAATCCAGAACACACCAAAGGAGTTCAGAGGGAAATGGAATGATTGTCCTGGTTCAGATGATAATGGAGTTAGCCTTGTTCTGAAATCATGTAGGAGTTATCCTCTCAGACTTGACAGTGTCCCACCCAATACTTCTATTTACAATAAAATTTTACCATTATTTGGAGGAAGAAAATCCATATCCTCAGGCAATAGCACCTACTAGTGGAAAGAAACTAATATTTGAGGTAGCACTACTGGAAGATTGTTTTGTGCAGCTTGAAAAGGCACTCTACTGAGCCTCCAAAAGCCTGTGTTCAGATGTTGCCTCTGCTGTTGGCTTGCTGTTGGGTCTTAGTCAAGGCCTAGTCTCTCCCTTAGCCTTGGTTTTTGCATCTGTGAATAAGAAGGTGGGACTGGATCCTTTCTAAATTTTCTACACATTCTAAGATTATTTAAATTCTCTTCACAGTGTATTATGAGCATTTTGGCACTAAATGGAGAAGGAAAAGCCCAAGGGAGACTAACTGGTTTCCCAAGGAAGTAGTGTCAGTTGAGAATATTTCCTATCTCTGGGCCCAGACCCATATATACAAGTAATATGGTCTAGTTCAAAGATCACTCACCAAATCGGGCTTGAATTATAAGATCTGCTACCTACTTCTCAAGTTATGTATAAGGGCATTTTCTTTAGATTTCAGTTATTATAAGATTCAAATGACAATCAAATGAGAATTATGAAGTTCTATTTGAATTTGCTGGATTACTCTCAATCTTCATATATATGAAATAATGTTAGTTATAAATTGTATGTTCCCCTTTTTAGTCTATGTTGTAAATTTGTGTCCCCTGTGGAGGCAGGTACTGTAAAGTAGACCTCTTTAAGTAGTTATACATTGCCTTAATTTTTTTATGATGCTGTTAAAGATTACCCAAGGCTGTGTAGTTTATAAAGAAAAGAAATTTATTTTCTAACAGTCCTTGAGGCTAGAAATTCTGAGATCAAGGCATCAGCAGGGTTCTGATATCTAGTGAAGGTGCTGTTTGCTTCCAGGATGGCACCTTGTTGCTACATCCTTACGTGGCAGAAGGCAGAAAGGCAAGCTAATAGTTGTAGCATGGAGCCTCTGTGTAAGGGCTTGATCTATTCAGGAGGGAGAAGTCACTCACTTCTTCAAGGCTCCACCTCCTAATACTATTACATTGCACACCTGAATTTTAGAGAGGACACATTCAATCTATCGCAAACATCTTGTCCAAGACAGAAAGGGTAATATGATCATTAGAGGAAACTGCCAGTGAAATACTGATTCTTTTATATAAAAGGGTATGTGTACATGCACTTGTGTGTGTGCGTAATATTACTGTTTTCCAAAGAATCAGTTTAGTGTCTACATGCTTCTTTTATGACACAAGAAGATAAGAGGGACACTTGAGAAAACTTAAAGCCCTTCTATAAGATGAGTCCTATTTTTTCATCTGGAAACCATTTTCTTACAGTCCATGAGGCTGAGGAGTTATGTCTTTGTGTTGCCATGCTTATTACACATTATATACATTGATTCCACCTCATTTTGAGCATATCCTTTTTTCTGAGTTGTTCATTGGATAAGTCTTTTATCACATATTGAATTCTTCACTGATTCTATTGGCTATTAAACATTTTTATCTTGCAGTTTTCTTCATTGCTAAAATAAAGATGATCATCTTTTCTACCTCCAAAGATCATTTAAGTGTCAAATCAATTGATGAATAAGAACGTGAGCTTTATGGTATAAAGAAGTATGTGATATAAGGGGCTCTTGTTAGCAGCATGGTGAAGACCTTGCTGTCACTGGGTGCCGAAAACAGTAACTTTATAGAAAATACCACCATGGGTCACCTCATTGTTAGATTTTCTCTAAAATAACCAGAATAAATTTGCAGATTATCACAAAAACTAAAAGTAAGTGGGCACATTTAACCTTCAAGTAGAACTGAGGGTAATAGAAATTTCCATGAGACATACCATGGAGCAAATTCAAATCATAACTCAAAAATAATTGTTCCACAGCTGTTATAAGTCTATTAGTAAGTACTGCTTTTTCTTTTTACAGATCAATCATGAAATGAATGTTAAACATAGAAGAAGAGATTAAGTATTAAGAGTGGGAATACAAGAAGCCAGGATCACTAGTACACACTTGTAATTCCAGTGACTTGGGAGGCTAAGGCAACAGGATAGCAAATTCTAGGCTTGCATCTGCAACTTAATGGGGCCCTGTCTCAAAATAAAAAATAAAAAAAAGAAGGGTTGGGGATATAACACAATGGTAAAGTATCCCTGGGTTCAGTCCCCAGTTACCACCACACATACTGCAAAAAAAGAATGGGCATATGAGAATGCCTGTGTGTGTGTATAAATCAACTTGAAAATACATCTTGCTTTGGCAGAAAGAGATGTTAATGTTCCTATCAGGGATGTTCTAAGATTTATTTAAGCTTCCTTCCAGGCCAGATGTTTTATGGAATTTCAGACTTCTAAAGTTAATAAACAGAACTTTCAGAAGTAGGCTCCAAAATCAAACTACCAAGGACCTAATTGCAGCTTCTGTAGTAACTCTGAGGCCTTGGGCAAGGTTCTTAATCCCTCTATTCCACCTGTTCTTCAACTATAATGAGCTAATGATAGGACCAAGTCATAGAGTTGTTGGGAGAATTATGTAAGGAGATACATTTAAATACTTAAAACAGCAGGACCTGTCACATAACAAGTGCTGAATAGATGTGGACTATCATCATCACTCTAGGGTCCACAAATTTTGGTAGGATTGGAACTGGATTCCTAGCACTAAATTTCATTAATAATATATTGATAAATATAAGTCTTACATAATGGTCTCAGAGATGTGGCTTCTCCTGTCATAGATACATTGACTGTGTGAAAGGGAGTGGTCCAGGATGAGTATCTTTCTAGTCCTATGTATCATGGGCTCTTGGTTTTGAAGATTGTCCTCTACCTCCTATAGCTGGAAGGCAATCTTGGGCTTCTACTGAGCACTTTGTACATGTGACCTTCACCGCCAGAGTTAAGGCAGCTGTTTTCATCTCTTTTCTACAGAGACTTAAAAAGGTGACCACTGTACTTGGCACAGAATAGAGACTCAGTCAGTGTATTCATAGAGGGGTTGACAGGTAGCTGGATAGATGACTCAACTACAGCCTCCTGTCTAAAGAAAGAGCCTACCCAGCTGCTTGATTTGGAGACAAGGAACTCCAGTCTTTTAAATTCAGGAAACTTGTTTAGACTGCTCATGGTCAGTAGGCTGTAACAGCAAGTCTCACAGTGATGATTCCTCTCCACAGTGACGAATCTGACTTTGTTTAAAGAGAGCAAAACGTAATATCCCAAAGTGAAAAGCAGCATTGCTTTCTGCTTTGTTTATTGGTGGTGCCTGTGGTATCTTTGTTTTTTGTTTTGTTTTTGATGTTCTTCCTGAGAATGGAAGTCCTACAAAACATATTGTCATGATTACAGTGTGTGTGTTATTAGTTTAGTGAAGGTCAGGACCAGGGTCAATGGTGCCCAAATCTCTGCCTCAGTCAACGTAATACTAAGTTAGTTTTCTTTTAGAGCTTTTGGCACTGCCTTCTGACACTGCAGGAAAAACTACTCCTTGTGGAACATGCAAACACAGAGTCCCGGGTACAACAGCAGTTCTCTAATTCACTGTGTTGACCCAAGAACTGCCAAAAATCATCATTTTAAGGCTCCAGCTCAGAACAATTAAATCAGTTTCTGGAGGTAGTGTGTGAGCATTAGTATTTTTTCCAACACTTAAGATCACTATGAAGGCCCCTCACGGATTGTGGTGTTCACTAAGATCTCTGAGATTGGGGGCTTGGAGATGCTGGACTGATCCTTCTTCTTTCCCTGGGGTTGGAAATGGGCCCTATTCCTAAGCAATTCTGATAATGGAGTTATGAGTGAATAGTAAAATGTATTCACAATAAAACATACAATCACCGCTTAAGAAAATGGGCATTAGAGGTCAGACCTGGCTTCTATCATAGCCATACTGCATTCTCCCCTAGAGACCTTGACCAGGTAACTTAGACATGGTTTCTTATCTACAAGATAAGAATAATAGTAGATAAACATTGATAGGACTGAGAGAGTGTAGGCTTAAGGTAGAGTCTGGCCCAGAGAAAAACATAGCAATTTTCTGGGGTTTTTTTTGGTTTGGTTTTGTATTGTATTGTTCTGTTGTCTGCTTCTTCACAATGTATATATTTAAATCAAATAAAATGTGCTTGCTTTGCCCATCCTATGTGGGACTCCCCCTTTCAGTGTATGCCCTCACCTGAAAAATCTAACCTAAGCAAATATATGTCTATAAATGAATCATACTGTGGTCAGATTTCATAATCACTTCCCTTTATCAGGAGGTCACTCAGCCTTCACTTCATTTCTTTTGGTTTGTCACCTAGGCCTTTACCACCCATTCCAGAACTTCTCTTCCTGACAACTTGTGGAGTTTGGTTTTTATGTGCATGTTTGGGGTTGGTTAGTTTGTTTGACCTTAGCTTAGTGTCTTTTTCTGAATTAAAATATTCCATAACCTGCCTCTAAAAATCTCTTGTCTACCACTGGTCCTAGTGCTAGAGCAGTCTTGCAGTCTTTTCTCCTTCTCCCTCTCCCCCTCCCTCTCCCTCTCCGTCTCCCTCTCTCCTGTGTGTGTGTGTGTGTGCATGTGTGTGTGTTTGTGTTGTGAAGGAGAGAGGGAACAGCCGTGTGCAGCCCCTCTTACCTTCCTCCATTTACCAGTTGAATCTTCAGGTATCTCTGCACGGACCATCTAAGCAACAACTTAATGACTTGGATGTGTCCTAATGTCTAACTTTTAAGAAATGATCAGGACTTCAGTATCCACAGATCCAAATGGCACTTACAATGGGAGGCTAGGTATTGCTACATTATTTAAAAACAGAGTCCAAGAAAATGGTAAAACCTGTTTGCTATATGACATAATATGTGATATCCTACCTTAAATGACTATCAGTTGACATTCTTTGTGGAGTCTGTGTTGTCTGAAATCATGCAGTAGTGCCATATGATTGGTCATATTGATAAATATATTGAAAATGCAAAAGAAGCATGTTCTGTAGGAATGTTCTAATTAATATAAATGAGCTACTTCCTCTGACTAAATGCTAGCAAAATATCTTAAAAGAAAATTTAGCTGATTCTGTTCATGTATTTTTTGATGGATGAAGACCCATTGGAAACTTCAAACTAACACATAACAACAGTCTTAGGGAGATTACTTTTGTTCGGGGAAAAAAAAAAACATATGTATTATAATGCCATAGAAATTTCTACTTTTGTAACTCATGGTTGAACAGTCCATCTGTTTTGCATGTAGATGAAACCTGTTTGGGCAATCTTGTCAATTTTTATGCTGACAAGTAGTACAGAAATAGGTACCCCTTAGACCAGTGGCTCAACTTGGCTGAACATTAGAATCATCTGAATTGCTTATACAATTTCACTCCTGAACCATCCCAGACCTGAGAAATAAGAATCTCTGGATCCAGGACCCAGAGTTCAGTAATTTTTTAAGGTTCCCCAGATGATTGCAATATACAAGCAGGGTTTAGGATCCCTGTCCCAGAAAATAAGCAGTTTAACTATTGCATCCATTAATGTTACAGGGACCCATGAAATAAAAACTTCGGTGATTACAAAATACCATCATATTAAAGCTCTCAGAGAATGTCATACGGGATTGTCACAAAAAGGATGCAAATTTGTTCTAATGTCTTCTCATACCATCAGTGGAAGATAATTTCTAAATCAGCTTAATTGAGGCTGTGCTCCAGGAAGATAACTCCTTGGCCATACATACAGTTAATTGGAGCCTATCTTATTTCTAGGACTACTTTCCCATCTTTTCAAACTACCTTTGTATAGTCTTGCTGATTCAAATTTTTAAAAAGGACCTTTTTTTTCAGAATGTATTAAAGAAGATTGCTTAATGAGAAAATAGATACAGCATATACATTGGCATATAGAGCTTCAATTCATTATAATATTTAGAGGTACAATATTAATTTTTCTTATAACCAAATTTTCTATAAGTCTAATAGTAAGGAGAATATGAAAACAAAAGTGACCAGGCTTGATATGGGCATGAAAGTACTACTTTATTTTAATGTTGAATAATGGGCACATTTGAGAGTATGTCATCCCCATACTATACAGTTCTGAAAGTGACTGTGGATATTTTGGTCCCATCTCAAAAGAAGCCACATTTGCAAAAGAGAACCCATGCCCTTCCCATCTCAAAAGAAACAACATTTGTAAAAGAGGACCCATGTATAAACCATGTGGTGATCATTGGGAAAACAGTTTTAAATAAAAAGTTTTATTTGCACAAGTGAAGAAAGTAAATGCAAGCTACCAAAACCAAAATGAAAATAAGCATGAAAACTCATATCCTCCTACTCTACCTCCCTTGCTCAATCTGATGATTTGCCTAGAATGTTCCTCTACACTTGCCTAAATATGACTTGTTCAAATTCTATCTCACCTCCCCGATTTAGCTTTGTTATTAAAACTTCAATAAAGCCTTTCCATTTGTAATAGGAAATAAACCACAGATATCAGAACAATGAGGAAGCCCAACTGCAATGGCCCATGAAAAATGAAACCTGATTTAGGTAGTAGGTACAGTGATGGAAAGCAAGTGCATCAGAGACAGTGGCAGGGTGTTATACATGGTAGAGAGAAGAGGAGTAGGAAGATCCCTGGCTGGCACTGATCAGACCATATAAAGCCATACACACATACCTACATATACACAGATACACACACATACTTTTGTGTGGTTTGTGGGACTTAATTCATGGACAAAATGTGCAGGCTATCTGTCCTCTGTCATTGGTTCTTTTGATTTGTTGTACTCTGCATTCACAAGAAGCTTCCCACAGAAGTCTGACGTCTGAGCTGCCTCTTACTGCCTCCTAATGAACCATGTTTTTTTCATGGTCTGATGCCTTGCAATTTGGTACCATTTCTCTGTTTTCCCTTGTTTAAAAGTGCAGAGATACTTGTCTAAGGTGTGCTTTTAATAATGTGTAGTGTAAGTCCCTCTAGAGGCAAGAATACATTTTGCTTGAGTATCTTTCTTTTCATTCTGAATGCCTCTCTAAAAGGCAGAGTTTGTAAATTTTTGTAAATGTGAAAAGGGAACATTTGGGCACCTTCTCTATGTTACTGATGTGTAGAGCTATTTTTAATTTTTGTTCTTCACTCTTTTTTCTCTGCTTGTGAATTTTGAGGTGCCAGACTGACTGCCCTCTAGGCTAGTGTCCCTAATTTATCCCCAAAATAGGAAAAATATGAGAAGCAGCAAAATCCAGAGTCATGTCTGGGTCCAGCATCTTACCCTGACCCACTCTGGAAAAATATTCAACAAACCCTAAAGGAAAAGTTTTTGTTCTTGTTTCTTTTTCTTTTCTTCTCCTTTTTTTTTTTTTTTTTTTTAATGAATATAGTCCATCTGCTCTCAGAGCTGAGAAGACTAAAACCTATTTTGCCATCACTGCAGGAATTTTGCCTCGTGTAAGCCACCAACACTCAGGTTCTCTTTGGAAAATCTAGAATATTTGTCTCCCTTCCATTTCCACCTGTCAAAATTCCATCCTTTAAGGTTGAATTCAAATGCCTGTTTCTCCACAGAACCTTTCCTGAGCCCTCTCAATGTGATTTTCCTTCTGTATTTCCATAATACTTCCTTCTACAACATACATCCCACAGGCATATTTTGTCATGTGCATGTTGGAAGTAGGTAACTCTCAAAATGACTGTAAAAGGTGCTGACAGTGTCAATTTCATTTCTGCATGTCACACAGAAGCTGACTGTAGTGCTGGACAGAGTAGACATTTGGTGTCCATTGAATTCATGGAAAATTCCAAAGCTTTCCTCAGCTGGGACTTTCCCTCTAAGTCAGTGATTGACATTTGCCACCAAATCCTCATGGATAGCTATCAAACTCTCCACAAACTATGTGGGCTCAAGCTCTTAGATTCCAGGTATTATACTTTGGGAATTCATGGTCTAGACCAAAACTGCCACCTCTAGCTGCTTAGCAGACCACTATGACCAAGAGTCATTACCATTCCGCCCAAACTGTTTTTACAAAGTGTGGTCCACAGATCCCTGGTTGTCCCTGATATCCTATTATATGATCCTTTTAGTTCTAGAAAGGGAAATAATAATATAGAAAAATAATTTTACCAACCAGCTTTTAACAAATGTGTAATGCAACATTTAGAGTTTTCATAGGAATCCAATGTTTTTAGTAGTCACATGGATTGGTGGGCTGGCCCTTAATTCCCAGTATGTTTTCTGGAATGAAATGTTGTCACTTGGTGGCAAAAGCTCTTAGAATTTCAGCATCATTTTCAAATGTAGCACAGTTAACTTTCTAGTAAACCAATTAAGGTTTTGATTTTTCTGTTTTCACAATAACCATGAAAGTGGTGCCATATAAAATAATGTGATTTTCTTATTATTAACAAGAAATGTACAAAAAATTAAAGTACTTTCTAAGATACACCTAATAATCAAAACAGGTACAAATTAACTCTTGGAAAGAGGTTTGTAAAACCAAGCACAATGCTTATTACAAATATTACACAAAATGTTTGTCAAATGTCAAGAATATAATATTGAGACTTCATAAGAATATCAACTGTAGCAGACAGCTCAGTTTCTAAGTGCTTAACTTGTGCCAGCATTTAATAGTTCCTGTTCCTTAGATAGTTTGAGCTTTATGTCAAAGACATTGCAATCCTGCAACAGAATATAAAGATACTTTCCAGGGCCAAATACAACCAGAGAGAACTAGAAATATATTTACTTCTCTTCTCCCAAGTTGAAACATTTAGCTCTCCCACTTTTGAGTGTGAAATGATTGTCAATCCAATGTGATGTAGTGTTGAGTGCAGTTTTCTCTGACAAATCTCCCCATAATGCTCCATAGTGTTGGCTCTGTGTTAAACCTGATGTACAGAACTGGGAGGGGGCAATTTACCAGAGTGGTGAAGAGCATAGACACTAAAGCTAGACTGCTTGGACTTGATGTTAATTTTAAACATTCTCCATGCTTTAGTTTCCTCATCTGTAAAAGAGGAATAATAACAGTATCTACATATGGATTGTGAATATGATTTAATATATAGAAGCACCAACAAAAAATGTCTAGGATGAGAAGCACCAGATTTGCTACAAGTTAATGTGGAAATATCTTGCTAACATTCCCAGTAGCCCATAATTACCTGTTAGGAATGATTTTAATTTATTAAAGACAAAGAAGGAGGTAAACTAGGTATGGACTCAGCCTCTTGTTCCAGATTCCCATGACAGAGCCAGATAGAGATGACCATTACAACCAGCACAGTGCCTCCTGATGACAAAATTTTTGTTTCTAATTATATTTTGTTATTAGTATTTAAAACAATATTATTTTTAAAAAACTGAACTCTGTGTCCATATATGGACCAGATGCCCCTTCAATCAATTGAAGAATGCTAAAGCTTTGCAGACCACTAGATGGACAATGACGACCACGGCCACAAAGGACTCAAAACCCCACAGGATGTGGAACCACGGCAGGAGTTAGGGATATTCAAACTAAGAGCAGACTCTGAGGCCATGCTAGCTGAATTGTACATGTTTGTTCGTGGTCAGGTCCAAGAGATGAGACTGGTTTCATGAGCCTCCAGAAGATACAGTCCTAGAACAATTGGATAGCAGTATCTGATTCAGTGTGAGAGAGAACTTTTTAGCAGTTGTAGTAGCATGCTTGTCACTGGGGGCTGACTGCAGAGGCTTGACAACCAGGGCTTTTGTGAAAAGAATCAAGTTTGGATCCAGATCCCTCACATTCTACCTAGTTGTATGACTCTCCAAAGAAAGGCTTTCTTGGGCTGTTTTATAGATTCTGCCTTTCAGTCCAAACAGCCTGAGTCATATACTTCTTAAACCAGCAAATGAGACTGGAGTCAGATGCTGGTCTCAAAATCAGAGACCTGAGTTCTATTCCATGACTTTCTCTGGGACCTTAGGTCAATTTTGTCAATTAACTCATATAAAATCTGTGTCATGCTTGCCTTTCAAAGGATGGAAGTGACTTTACCAGTGGTAGTGGTGGTTCTATTGCTGCTGCTGACAATACAAATCCCTGCCTCCCAGACACTGGCTTCTTTAGAAGGATCAAAGCACTTCTTTGTCCTTAACAGTTCTTCCCCTTTTTTCTTTCAGGCCGCTGTGCTCGCTGTGGGGAAAATGTAGTTGGGGAAGGTACAGGATGCACTGCCATGGATCAGGTCTTCCATGTGGATTGTTTCACCTGCATCATCTGCAACAACAAGCTCCGAGGGCAGCCCTTCTATGCTGTTGAAAAGAAAGCATACTGTGAGCCCTGCTACATTGTAAGTTCTTTCACATTTATTCATCAGGTGCTTTGGCCTGATGCCAGTCACTCCAGACAGAATGTAGTAGCCATCTAAGATTTATTTTTCACCCAACTTCAAAATGAATGTGTGTGTGTGTGTGTGTGTGTAAATAGGCATACTGTAGATTTCCCCCTATATTCCCCATTCATAGGAGGTCAGAAATGTGCATTGGGGTGGGGCTGCTTTTCAATTAGTGAGTCAGCTGATAAGATCACCAGTCTGTGGGCTTTAGGCATATATGGCCAAACTAGCTGACTCCTCCTCAAAGGAAGGCTTCCCAGTAGCAGAGTCTTCCGCTTGCTAGTAGATCTCACCCTGCATGTGAAAGCCAGTATTTTTAGGGAATCTTTGCAGACTTCCGGACTTGTCAGTGCTGTTCTAAACTTCTGGACTTCTTTTCTACCCAGAATGTTTCTTACTTTCTTTGTCCAGCAGATTTTCAATGATGCAGAGAAACTCTGAGTTATAGAGCACCTTAAAGACAAAGGAATAATAATACCTACAGAGCTAATAATTGTTTTCTTTTTTAAAAGAATTTAAAAAACCTGTATTTTAATAACATAGCTGAGAGATTAAAAATAGTCATATTATCTTAGATTTTTTGCAGGACCACTTAATCTAATATGTTATTCTCTAATAGAACACCTGGATGACTAAACACAAACTTTTAAAAAATCTGAAGTACGTTTTTTTGCTCTTTCTGCATGATTTTGATCTGTCTATTTAACATGTGTTTGTGAAAAAAGTAGTACTTTTTTCGCAAACTCACAAAAGAGTAATGATTTGGCCCTCTATGCCATGGCATTCCAGAATCAAAAAAGCCTTGGGTACAAGACATTGGGAGTCACAGCTTTGCAAATTTCCAAAATTCAAGTTTATTGGAGTTTGCGGCCTGGATGGTATCTTGCCATGACTTGGTAACTTTAACTCATTGTAATGCTGGGGTTTGTAGCACAGGTCTGAAAGTTCAAGATTAAGACTATGTAGGATTGCATATCATTTTGCATCTGTTAGATTCAATTTTTTCATTTTTCTCCAGAGGCACATATAGCATCATTTAAAAGCCATACATTTTTAGAGGTGGGAGAAAAGAAAAACAATCTTAAGACTATTTGCCTAATTTCTCTCTTTAGATGTGAGAACACAGAAACAGAGAGGAGACTAACTTATGTTCTGTCATAGTGTCGGAGTCAAGGCTTTATTCAGTTATTCACGGCCTTGTATCTTGTGCAGATACCACATGGTTTTAGTTTGCTCAAAACATAAAGATGGACACAATAATGTCCTGTTGAGGGCTGGGATTGTGGCTCAGTGGTAGAGCGCTTGCCTCGCATGCGTGAGGCACTGGGTTCAATCCTCAGCACCACATAAAAATAAATAGAGATATTGTGTCCATCTGTAACTTGAAAAAATAAATAAATAATGTCCTGTTGATCTGGAAGGAACAATGACATATAAGAGAAAGTCTGGCAAATGAAAGCTTACCACTTTAGGACATTCAAATATTTCAAATATCACCCTTTGAGATTCAAAGGAGAAAAGCATTGAATAGTTCCCAGCCTTTTCATGTGGACTGTATGAACTGTCATTCACAATAACTTAGAATCACCACTATGGAATTATTTATTGCTACAAGCGCTTTGACAGTGATATCAGCAAAGCCTGCAGAGGTACCACAGGCCCATTTCTTTTTACTCTTAAGAAATTACATATAGCTGTGTGTGTTTTTTGGTTTGTTTGTTTGTTTTTTCTTTTTTCTTTAATAGCTTTTCTGTTTCATCTTTTTTTTTTTTTTTTTGGTACAAGGGATTGAACTCAGGAACACTCAACCACTGAGCCACATCCCCAGCCCTATTTTGTATTTTATTTAGAGACAGGGTCTCACTGAGTTGCTTAGCGCCTCACCATCACTGAGGCTGGCTTTGAACTCGTGATTCTTCTGTCTCAGCCTCTCAAAGTGCTGGAATTACAGGCATACACCACTGCGCCCAGCTGTTTCATCCTTTTTTGACTACGTTGTTGATTCTTGATACTTAAATGGCTTTCTTGTGACAGCCCTCTTCACCCATTCTTTTCATCCCTCATAAGCCAAAAATCTTAAATACATTATCAGGAAACAGTGTAACAGTTTGGGGAGCCCATGAGTTTGAATTCAGTTCCATCACTTAATACTTTGTCTCCCTGTGTAAATTACTTGATCTTTCTAGGGCTTCAGTTTCCTCATCTGTATATATGAGATGATTTTAGTATTTCCCCCAAAGACTACAGAAGATGAAATGAAGCAATCTTAGTAAAGCACACTTTGCCGTCTCAAGAAACAGTAGTAGAATAAATGGTATTCTGAGATTAATTTGAACCTAATCAGTGTTGCTGAACCTGAGAACCTTACCTGTGCAATGAGATTCACTGGGAAGTTGTTTTAGCTCTCATATATACACTTCTCCCCCTTTTTTAATGCTTTGCTTGCTTTCCTGAGTGTGTAATAAGACCGAAGAAAGTCCAATTCAACAAAACGAGGAGGGTTTCTATAGTGTGTGAGCTCAGATTTCAATCTCTGTTCAAGGCATAGGGTCTTCAGTATGCTAGCCCCCTCTGCTTTGGGTGCATGTTACTAAACTATGCTTATAGCAAGGAAAACTGGGAGGCATTTAATCACAGACATTGAAGAATTGGGTGAATTCAAATAATGCAAATCCTTACCATCCTTTTTGACATCTTCCATAAGAACATTTAATCAAGATTTTTTTCTTTAACAAAATCTATACTTAGTAACTCTAAAGTGTAATTTATTTCTTACCAGAATTCAGTTAAGCTTTACCCAGAGACCCTTGTTCAGCATTGATTACAGAGTTTAGCACACTAAACTCTCACACCCTCAGGTGGGTATACTAGCACTTTAATTTATTCTAAATTTGCATAAGTCCAATAATGCACACTAGAACTATAAAGATGTTGGGGAAACAGAATGAATTAAATAGAGAATTTTTTTTCTAAGATAGACTACATGTTAAGGACAATCCTAGGAATGTGTGTTTCAAAGAACCAAAGGCCTTAGAACAGGAAGAACTTTCTATGTGATTCAGCAGAATTGCCTCTTTTACAACTGCAGGAAAACAGTACCTAAAAGACATTCTTATTGAAGCAGAGAAAACCAGTCCCTGGACATCAGTCAGGATTCCTTTCTTTTGTTTATTTTTATCATTGATGGAATAAGTATATTGGAGTAGCTTAGTTAATTATTTCTGTGTAATGACTACCCACCCATGTATGACACTGAGTCCAGGAATGAGACCCATCTAATATAAACTGAATTTATTTCTGCCCAAATTGGTTATTGAAGATCATATTTAAATTACACATTTACATTATTTTAAGGTAAAATACACAAGCAATATCTTCAGATTTGGTTTATTAATTACAAATATGTTCCTAAGATCTCTTGAATTCTTTATCCTTCTGCACAAATGGCTGTGGTTAAACAAATTTCATTCAGTATGGCATTGTAATTCTCTGCACATATTTGATTTTCTATTTTCTATTTATTAACCTAATATAAATGTGTACAATAGCTTTCCATTGGTAATCATCTTCATTTTTAGCTTTTTATCTCTTTAGGTTTACATTATGTTTACATGCTATGTTTTAAAACCATTTCTTACTCCAAAGATAATTAGGTATTTTCCAATCTTTTAGCATTGTAACTAACATGCTTAAAGAAAATTGAGTAAAGTTTTTATATTTTTAAAATTATTTCCATGGCATAATTTTAAATTTAAATTACCAATCAAGAACAATGCAATTCAAAAGACTTTGCATTACTTTGCTACATTTCTTTAGAATGATTTTTCCAGTTTACAGGACTATCAGCAATAATAAGACCAGTTATTAAATGTACCCTATTCCCTATTGGAGAGGTTTAGTTATATTTATTTTGAACCAATTTAATAAGTGCATTATGTCATAGTTATTTAATCTACATTCTTATAATTAGCAAAATTGATGAGATGTTTTTCTACTCTGGTGTCACTGAGATGCCTTTCTCCTTTGACATCTTTTTAAAAGCTGTTTTAAATATTCATAAATTTTTTAATTGATTTATTTGTATTTTTAAAACAAAAGAATGCATTTCAGGCCATAGTACACATATGGAACACAATTTTACATTTCTATGGTTGTAAACAAGATAGGGTCACACCATTTGTGTCTTTATACATGTACCTAGTGTAATTGTGTCCATCTCCTTCCACCATCTTTGCTACCCCCATGTCCTCTCCATTCCCCCTCCCTTTCCCTTTTCCCTATCCAAAGTTCCTCCTTTTCTGCCATGCTCCCCCCCGCATTATATATCAGCATCCACTAATCAGTGAAAATATTTGGCCTTTGGTTCTTTGGGATTAGCTTACTTCACTTAGCATGATGTTCTCCAAATCCATCCATTTTCCTGAAAATGTCATAATTTTATTCTCTTTTATTGCTGCATAATATTCCATTGTGTATATATACCACAGTTTCTTTATCCATTAATCTATTGAAGGGCATCTAGGTTGCTTCCAAAGTTCAGCAATTGTGAATTGTGCTGCTATAAATATTGAAGTGGCTGCTTTACTGTAGTATGCTGTTTTTAAGTCTTTACGGTATAGACCAAGGAGTGGGATCAAATGGTTCCATTCCAAGTTTTCTAAGGAATCTTCATACTGCTTTCCAGATTGGTTGCACCAATTTGCAGTCCCACCAGTAATGTATGAGTGTGCCTTTTTCCCCACATCCTCGCCAGCATTTATTGTTGCTTGTATTCTTTTTTTTTAAACATATTTTTAGGTGTAGATGGACACAATATCTTTATTTTTTATTGGTTTGTATGTGGTGCTGAGGATCGAACCCAAGGCCTCACACATGCGAGGCAAGCACTCTACCACTGAGCTACAATCCCAGCCCAGTTGCTTGTATTCTTGATAACTGCCGTTCTGACTGGAGTGAGATGAAATCTTAGAATAGTTTTGATTTGCATTTCTCTAATGGCTAAAGATGTAGAACATTTCTTTATATATTTGTTGATCGATTATATGTCTTCTTCTGAGAAGTTTCTATTCAGCTACTTGGCCCATTTATTGTTGGGTTTTGTTTTTTTTTTTTTTTTTTTTGGTGTTAAGTTTTTTGAGTTCTTTATACATCCTGGAGATTAGTGCTCTATCTGATGTGCATGTGGCAAATATTTGCTCCCAGAATGTCAGCTCTCTGTTCATCTCATTGATTGTTTCTATTGCTGATAAGAAGCTTTTTACTTTGAATCCATCCCATTTATTGATTTTTGATTTTATTTCTTGCTAAGGAAGTCTTGTTATGGAAGTCAGGACCTAATCCGATGTGATGAAGGTTTGGGCCTACTTTTTCTTCTATTAGGCTCAATGTCTCTGGTGTAATTCCTAGGTCCTTCATCCACTTTGAGTTGATTTTTGTGCATGGTGAGAGATTAAGGGTTTAGTTTCATTTTGCTGCCTATGGATTCCCAGTTTTCCCAGCACCATTTAGTGAAGAGGCTATCTTTTCTCCAGTGTATGTTTTTGCAACCTTTGTCTAGTGTGAGATAACTGTATTTATGTAGGTTTGTCTCTGTGTCTTCTATTCTGTGCCATTGGTCTATGTGTCTATTTTGGTGACAATACCATGACATTTTTGTTACTTTGTAGTAAAGTTTAAGGTCTGGTATTGTGATGCCTCCTGCTTTACTCTTCTTACTAAGGATTGCTTTGGCTATTCTGGATCTCTTATTTTTCCAAATGAATTTCATGATAGCCTTTTCTATTTCTATAAGGAATGTTTGGATTTTAATTGGAATTGTATTGAATCTGTATAGTACTTTGGGTAGTATGGCCATTTTGACAATATTGATTCTGCCTATCCAGGAGCATGGGAGATTTTTCCATCTTCTAAGGTCTTGTTCAATTTCTTTCTTTAGTGTCCTGTAGTTTCATTGTAGAGGTCTTTCACCTCTTTTGTTAAATTTATTCCCAAGTATTTTATTTTATTTTTGAGGCTGTGTGTAGTTTGGGGTAGTTTTCCTGATTTCTCTTTCAGAGGATTCATCACTGATATATAGAAATGCAATTGATTTATGGGTGTCGGTTTTATATATTGCTACTTTGCTGAATTCATTTATTAATTCTAGAAGTTTTCTGGTGGAAGGAACTTTTTGGATCCTCTAAGTATAGAATCATGTTATCAGCAAATAATGATAATTTAAGTTCTTCTTTTCCTATTCATATCCCTTTAATTTCTTTCATCTAATTGCTCTGGCTGGTGTTTCAAGGACTGTGTTGAGTAGAAGTGGTGAAAGAGGGCATCCCTGTCTTGTTCCAGTGTTTAGAGAGAATGCTTCCAATTTTTCTTCATTTAGTATGATGTTGGCCTTGCGTTTAGCATAGATTGCTTTTCCAATGTTGAGATATGTTCTCACTATCCCTAATTTTTGTAGTGTTTTGAACATGAAAGGGTGCTGTATTTTGCCAAATGCTTTCTCTTCATCAGTTGATAAAATCATATGGTTCTTATGTTTAAGTCTATTGATGTGGTGGATTATGTTTATTGATTTCCATATGTTGAACCAATCTTGCATCCCTGGAATGAACCCCACTTTATCATGGTGCACTATTTTTTTAATATGCTTTTTGTATGCAATTTGCCAAAATTTTATTGAGAATTTTTGCATCTATATTCATCCAGGGATATTGGTCTGAAATTTTCTTTCTTTAATGTGTCTCTGTCTGGTTTTGGTATCCGGGTGATGAAGCCTTGTAGAATGAGTTTGGAAGGATTTCCTTCTTTTCAATTTCATGGAATACTTTGTGGAGTATTGGAGTTAGTTCTTCTTTGTAGGTCTTATAGAACTCAACTGAGAATCCATCTGGTCCTGGGCTTTTTTTGGTTGGTTGGCTTGTGGCATCTTCTATTTCCCTTGCTTGTAATCTGTTTAAGTCATGAATGTCCTCCTGGTTCCATTTGGGTAGGTCATATGCCTCTAGAAATTTGTCAGTGTCCTCAGAGTTTTCTATTTTACTGGAGCATAAATTTTCAAAATAGTTTCTAATTATCCTCTGTATTTCAGTAGAGTCTATTGTGACATTTCCTTTTTCATTATGAATTTTAGTAATTTGGATTTTCTCTCTCCTTTTAATTAGGGTGGCTAAGGGTTTGTCAATTTTATTTATTTTTTCAAAGAACCAGCTTTTTGTTTTGTCAATTTTTTCAATTGTTTCCTTTGTTTCAATTTCCTTTATTTTAGCCCTGATTTTAATTATTTCCTGTATTCTAATTCTTTTGGTGTTGATTTATTCCTCTTTTTCTAGGGCTTTGAGATGCAGTGTCAAGTCATTTATTTGTTGACTTTTTCTTTTAGTGAATGGGCTTAATGCAATGAACTTTCCTCTTAGCACTGCCTTCATAGTGTCCCAGAGATTTTGATATGTTGTATCGGAGTTCTCATTAACCTTTAAGAATTTTTTGATCTCCTCCCTGATGTCTTCTGTTATCCATGTATCATTCAATAGCATATTATTGAGTCACCAGGTTTTGGAGTAGCTTCTATTTGTTTAATCTGTCATTAATTTCTAATTTCATTCCATTATGGTCAGATAGAATGCAGGGTAATATCTCTATTTTTTTGTATTTGGTAAGACTTGCTTTATGGCATAGCATATGATCTATTTTGGAGAAGGATCCATGTGCTGCTGAGAAAAAAACATGTATTCAATTGTTGAAGGTTGAAATATTTTATATATGTCTGTTAAGCCTAGATTATTGATTTTTTTATTAAGTTCTATGGTTTCTTTGTTTAGTTTTTTGATTTTTGTTTTTGTTTTTGTTTTTTTTTTTTGGAAGGTCTATCCAGTGGTGAGAGAGCTGTGTTAAAGTCACCCAGTGTTATTATGTTGTGGTCTGTTTGACTCTTGAAGTTGAGAAGGGGTTGTTTGACATACATAGATGCCCCATTGTTTGGGGCATAGATATTTAAGATTGTTTTGTCTTCTTGATGTATGATTCCCTTAAGCAGTATGAAATGACTTTCTTTGTCCCTTTTCACTAACTTTGGTTTGAAGTCCACTTTATCTGATATGAGGATAGAAACCTCTGCTTGCTTATGTAGTCCATGTGAGTGATACATTTTTACCCATCCTTTCACCTTCGGTCTATAGATGTCTTTTCCTATGAGATGAGTCTCTTGGAGGCAGCATATTGTTGGGTCTTTTTTTTCTTTAACCTAATCTGCCAGTCTGTGTTTTTTAATTGATGAGTTTAGGCCATTTACATTCAGGGTTATTATTGGGTTTGTATTCCCAGATATTTCAGTTTATTTTTAGTTTTTAACTTAACTAAGTTTCTCCTTTGATTGGCCTTTCCTTTAGTGTAGTTCCTCCCTTTACAGGTTTTCATTGTTGTTTTTCATTTTCTCCTCATGCAATATTTTGCCAAGAATGTTCTATAATGCAGGCTTTCTTGCTGTAAATTCTTTTAACTTTTGTTTATCTTGGAAGATTTTTATTTCATCATTGAATCTAAAACTTAATTTTGCTGGATATGAGATTCTTGGTTGCTATCCATTGTCTTTTACAGGTTGGTATATGTTGTTCCAAGCTCTTCTACTTTAAGAGTCTAGGTTGAGAAGTCTGCAGAGATCCTAATTGGGTACCCCCTATATGTAATCTGATTCCTTTATCTTGTGGTTTTTAAGATTCTCTCCTTATTCCGTATACTAGGCATTTTCATTATAATGTGTCTTGGTGTATGTAGATCTGTTGTGATTTTATACATGTGGTGTCCTGTAAGCCTCTTGTATTTGATTATCCAATTCATTCTCCATGTTTGGAAAATCTTCTGATATTATTTCATTGAATAGATTGTTCATTCCTTTGGTTTGAAATTCTATGCCTTCCTCTATCCCAATAATTCTTAAATTTGGTCTTTTCATATTATGTCATAATTCTTGGATATTCTGCTCATGGTTTCTTACTGTCTTCACTATGTGGTCAACACTATTTTCAAGATTAAATATTTTGTCCTCCTTGTCTGAAGTTCTGTCTTCCAAGTGATCTAATCTGTTGGTGATGCTTTCTATTGAGTTTTTAATTTGGTTTACTGTTTCTTTCATTTCGAGTATTTCTGTTTGATTCTGTTTCAGAATCTCTTTCTATTAAACTAATGTTTTGCTTCCTTTATTTGCCTGTGTAGCTCCTCATCAAAATGATCTTTTGCTGCCTGCATTTGCTCTCTTATATCATCCTTTAATCACAGAACATTTTAATTATGTACATCTTGAACTCCTTCTCTGACATTTCTTCTGCTGTGCTGACCATGGATTCTAATAATGCAGTATCTTGGTTTGTTTGGGGCACTTTCTTCCCTTGTTTTTTCATGTTGTTTGTATGTCTTCCCTTCTAGCACTGCAGATCCGAGGTGTTACGGTCTTTATCCTATAGGCTTATAGATTCCCTGCAGAGTTTCAATACCTCTCCTTTAAGGGGGAGATCAATATGAACCTCCCAATACAAACAATATATAGCTTTAAACCAGGTAGCTCCTAATAGGACATTTACAGCTTTGGCATAATATACAGAAAAATTATGAGTTCAGTTAGTTTCTAGAATATATACAATAGGTTTGCAAAAGGGTCTAAAGTTTCTGCTCGTGGACTAGAGGGATCCAAGGGTGGGGTGTAGAATGAAATGATAAGGACGTAGGAAGTGAGGATATAGAATAATTAGATCTTAGAAAGCATGAAAGAAGAATCCAAAAGAAATTGTCTAGTAGTAGAAAAGATAGAGGGAGATTTGGGGAAGACAAGTAAGTAGGAAGAAAATATAGTACAGCAAACAAACATAAAAATTAAGAAAAATAAAAACTGTAAAGATAGATGATACGAGACTATATAATACAACTGTAATATACTAATCAAATATCCCAGTCCTCAGTAGCCTAATGCATGAAAATTACTTGGTTTCAAATGTTGGGGATAGTAGGGTGGGAAAAGAACAAGCAAGAGCAAAGAAGAAAAAAATAGAAAAAAATTTC